>JAAAKL020003214.1:0-23752 GCA_010016065.2 Carybdea cf. marsupialis auct. non (Linnaeus, 1758)
AATAGTCCAGCTGATCAATGCTGTTATCAATGTCTCCTGTTTAAAATATGAATAGATTGATAGATAAAATTAGGTAAAAACTTAAAAATGCAACTTGTATAACTCACAATAGCTGTTTTCTAGAAATAAAGAAAAATTTACTAAAGTGCAATTTTACGCTATCTTCAAATGTTCTGAAAGTTTCCATCTTCCTTGTTGGGCATGACATTTTATTGTATACCTTGCTTCATAGAAATAAACTCCTTTCCGAGCACATGCTATCTTTATCATAGGAAGTAATAATTATAATAATAATAATATTATTATTGCAATTGTTATTTCTTGTTGCCGTGTTATGTAATTAAATGGTAAAATAGTCTCGAAATATTTCACAAGTGTCTCCCTTAAGGCATCTTCGAACAAGTGGAGATGCGCAAGTTTTATCCAAACCAATAACCGTAGGAAGAGTTCGGTCGCAGTTTACGTTTCCAAAAATATTTTTTTGACATTGACGGTAGTTTTTCCTTCCTTGTCTCTGTTACGCCCAACTGTAAGATGCCACAGCATATGAAAATTGGCATGATCATATAGCAAAAGATATGTCTAGCCGACTCTATGCTTAGATGTCTGTAAAACTGTACCTACTAATTTCCCATTGTTTACATTTTTGCGAATATTGTCAATCAAGCATGTAGCAGCTAGGTCGGTTAATAACTTGACTCTAAGTCCAAATTAAAAGGTGACAGTAGGGAATTTTGATCCAGATGGCTTACCAGTTGACAGTGAATAGCTCTCTTTGTTAATTTCCAAATTACGGGTAGTATTGACATTGGCCTAAGTTATCAAAGATTGCAAGGGACGCGGTCTTATCACTAGGGATGATCGTAGCGTTTTTCACTCTCTTGGGAAAACTGAAAGAGAAATTGATATGATGGGCCAGAGGGGCTGACAATATTTTGGCTTAGTATTTAATAAGGCTTGTTAATAAGTTATCAAGACCAGTTGCTTTGTGGCGCATGACTGTATTTAAGAGTCGCATCACATAACGCCTTGATCTACCCATTCATCTTTTATCAACATACAAATAACTCGTTTTTACTACATAAACTTTTATCTACTCTTTTAATTTCACGATCTTTTATTGTTTTAGAATATTCAACTATTAAGAGTTTTAACGTACGAATTTGTAACATAGTTTTGTATATGTTCTAACGTACAACATTTATTCACTTGATGATGGAAACAGGGAGTGGCGAAACGTTGCACGAAAAATCTCTGAGCATATTATATGTGAGTACATAGGCGCCGACTACGTGGGGGCCTTAGGGGCTCGAGCCCCCTTGAGAAATGCTAGTTGGGGGCTCAGACCCCTCTCAAAAATCGTCGTTTTTGTTTTAGGCAAGCTGCTCTTATTGTTTTCAACTTGTAATACAGTATTTAAAAGGTGTGTCATTTTCGTTAATTGTCATGAGTACTATCCTACATTTCACACTTCAATGTCAATCACCTGTCAAGTACGGAAATCGAAGTCTTCGTTCACACAAAACAATTATAATTTGCTGTCAAAGTCAGGAAACTGCACCACAGTGCTGACAGAAAAAGATGTTCGAAATAAAAACATATATTTTCAAATATAAATTAAATGAAAGCGTTTCGAGATTTCACTGAGCATCAATTTGAGCCTTTTAGTTAGTATACGATGGATGAATTTCTAATACCAAGAAATTAAACGAAGGAAGGATGTGCCGGTATTTTTAAAATTTTCACGTTGTGCCTTCCTGAGAAATTTAAAACTCGGCCCCTATGTGTGAGCGTACGATGGTTGTCTTATACTTGTCTTATACCCAGATCTCTAAAAGATAACTTTACATTCAGAGCCCTGGAACGCACACTAACAAAGATAACATAATTGCAGGTAGACTTTATGTTGAACGAAATCTGTCGAAATGATAGTATATTATCCAAATATACAGAAGGTAAGTGTCTAATGTGCTTGCAAAGGTTCATTTCCGCAATCGCTTTCGTTGTATTTATGGAAGGTCTTTAGTCCTTTATCTACAGGAATATAGACCTCGTGTAAGTCTTGAGGCTATTCAGTGAAGACTCCTCTCGACAGAAACCTGAGATCTAGTACAATGCCGATCTAGTACACAAGGTCATTCTCTAGCCCCAACTGGTAGTGAAAATTGGTTTTGAAGCAAATGCTATGCATGATGCATTTCTCTGAACACACTTTTCACCACTATTAAATGATTAGAAAGCTGATGATGATTTACGGCTGAACCCAAGGAAATAGGCTGAGATTATCCGGAACTGTCGGGCATTACATCCTAGACTTTTTCTTACGAAGAGGAATGATGTACATAATATACCGACTACTACTAGTATCACTCCGCAATTCTTAGAACTTTTATTACGTTCTAATCTTGGAACATTAATTTAACTAGTGGCCCAATACGATTTCCTCTTTCAGAAACTCGTTCTGTGTCAATCTCCTATCCTTGTTCCCATTAAAGGGTTTATCAAATTCATTTGCTCTGGATCGAGTGCCATATGTATCTCTTAAAAGATGTTCAATCCTTCTGCCCTTTCCATTTCCCCTCTCATACGATATTTCTGCACACTTCGTCACGCTATAGCATGCTCTCGTATCAGTAAGTCCCGTACAATTGTTTCTTTCGAAACAACTAGTCTACTATGATTCTCTTAGTAAACTTTAGAACCATCAATTCAATAAACTGTGTTTTCTTCACATTACTTTCTCCTAGTTGATCGTTTTGTACCCAGCTATCTCTTTTAACAAACAATTCAAACGATGTTTTACTGAACTGCAAACCAACAAGAAAAGAACAGTCACCTTATAAAAGCCTTATCTAATATCAATCTACCCAGGCTCTCTTTATTATTTTCTCATCTAACATAAACTTCCAGTCGGTTCTCCACAAACTCTCAATAGTACTGCAAATATTTGCCGAATCCCGTCCCATTGATTAACCTGAAGCATATAATCATGATATTCAATGTCATAAACTTTCCAGTAATAACAGAATACTATCCCTACAATCATGGACAAATAGAAGTTAAAGTTTTAATAAATTTTGGTGAAAATGGAGCAAATCACGCAAGACACTTGCCACATGAAAGGGGTGTCTAGATATGGTACTATTTGTTTTCCAGACCTCTCCGCTTAGCAGCAGGGAGGTCTGACATGCAAGTGCCCAAAATGCTCGTTTTCAAACTGAACAATATTTTGGAACGGGGGTTGTGGAAACTTTCATATTTAATTGTCCATGATTGTAGGTTCCTTTTATGGGTATTCACATCAAGAGTAATACAGGTATTAAATGCCTCGTCGACTGCTTGTAATAACCCTTCACAGGTTCATAACTGGTTCTGATCTGATATATGATTAACAGCATTATGTATTCCTATCAATTCATCTAGCATTCCTATAAAGTATTCCCACGATGTGTTAAGACATGTGATGGGGCAATAATTAATGACAAGCTAGTTATCTTTCTTGAAAGGATCATTCTTCAAGTTGTTGCCCCTTATTGAATACGGTTGGTTTACGATACTCACACTTGAATGAATCTATTATTTTTATCGATACTATTGTTATTGTTGTTATTATTTTAGCAGAAGAGACAAGAACTGGCCAAATCCTGAGCTGTTGATTTTGTGCCTGGTGTAATTGCTAAATAAGTTGTTAGATTATTATTGAACCATTTTTTACTTAGTCATTTTTTTCAAGGTTTGTTGCATGTGTTAGATTTGTTGTTGTTTTGTTGTTTGCTTTCTTCTTCTTCTTCTACGCAGCTTCTACGTGCACCGTAGGTTGCTAACCAAGAGTCGCCACACATTCCGATCATTTGCCATGGCTTTCACTTGCGCATACCTCTCCATTCCTGCCAATACTCTTACGTCATCAAATCACATTTTTCTTGGTCTGCCACGTGACTTGTGTCCATCCAGGTAACCTTCAATTATATTGATAAAATCTTTACCATTGGAACCTCTAGCAATATGACCAAAAAATGCCATTGTCCGCTTAGCAATCTTATCAGACACTTTCAAGGTTGTTTTCATTTTTTCTAAGATTTTCTCATTTGTAACTTTATCAGTCCATTTAATCTTTAGCAACCACCGGTAGCACCACATCTCAAATGCATTTATTCGTTTCTTGGTTTCTTGATTTCTTGCTTGCTTTATGGTTGTTTTAGTTTTTCACTAAAGATAATGTAGGTATCATAAGGGGTCTGGAAATGCCTACCATTACTGATTATCCGATTCTATTGCTTTTGTTGATCAATCAATAATTAATTTCCCCCAAAAAAGTACATTGGAAAAATCAATTGTAGGATTTTACTGCTGATATTGGAAAGTTTGATTATACACATATAGGTATATATTTATATATTTGTAAATTATAAGCAGAAATTGTAAACAAAGAATAGGTAGGTAAATAACAGGGAAGTTTAGAAATAATATCATACCTTTATGTTGTAGTGACTCATAATGACATCATTAGCAGCTTTACAAGAAGCTCTTTTGTTTCAATAACAATAAGATGTCGATTCTCGTGTTATCAGTTCCAGTGTTATCAAGTTGACTTGACGATAAAATGTAAGCTTTGATTAGAGAGGAATCGATAAAAAAGAAAACAGCGTTGTTGCTCGTCGTCAAAAAGAACAGAGTTTTTGGTGAGTTCGTCCCTTATATCTTACAGTATTTAGAGATAATCTTATAATGTATCCCAATATGAGCTCTATTAGTGGCATTTCTAAGATCAAGAAATACCTTGACACGTTATGCAGTCTCAATGTTTCTAATTTCTGATTTTGTAGATGTGATTTAAAATGGCACAAGCTTGATTTAATTATATAGTAATTAAGAAATGTTGTTTTTACTATATTTTACTCGTTTCAGTATGTCATTTTATAATATGAATATGCAGATGTAATGAAGTTTGGTACGAAAATAGATATTTGAAATTGAAATAAAATCATTATGATTATAACATGGAACATGAAAATAACGGTTACCATCTAAGTGCGATGTATTTTTTAAAGAACAGAGGGAATTTCCGATTGAACATGTTTGTGTCATTCTATTGTACAAGAATTTATCCTGGTAGTGTGGGCTTTGTAGATGTATATTTCGTATGTATCAAGGCAGGGTGTCATTTTACTAAACTGCAGTGTACAGATGTGGCACTTGACACCTTAACCATGTTTTCCTCATCAATTTTGTTTGCTTTTTAAAGTTGTAGAGGAGTTCCTTGTTAAAGTACTGGGGCTTTAAGCACTCAGCTCTGAAGGGGCCAGGAGGAACTGGGGGGATTCAAGAGGTTTCTTCCATTTAGTCACCGTCTTCACTATTGACACTGTGACCTTTCTTATTAAGATTAATTGGCAAATTGTCAGACAACGAACAATTGTCAACTATATCACCAAACCCACGACCACTCACTATCATACGTAAATAAATGGAAAATCATCTCCACTTTCTATTAGGCCTGCGCCGCCACTGGCACTCAACAATATTTATTAACCTCAATTCATAGTTATTACAGGAATATAAAGTGGAAAGCCGTCTGATCTGCACTGCGATCGACACCTTCTATAATAGGTCTAAATAGGTATGAAGGCAATCAATACTGTAAAAGACCAAACGTTTGAAAACGGTATTGCTGTTGATAATCGTACTGCTATTCAGGAAGTTTTAACCCTAAGAATTCTGCAAGCTCGAAGTGGCAAGCATAAGTCCTCTGGGCATATTCAGATGCATTCCAGTAAAACATCATTGACATTATACTTCAGGATTCTTTGGCCCTCGTTTACATTATAGGTAACCAAATGAAGAAATAAGACCAAGCGTAATATACGCAGGGGATGTTTTTATGGTTTTCTTGATTTCTTACACAATGTTGGTATATCCTAACTGCTACTGGGAGAGAATTTTCAACTTAATATTATTCACTAATTCTATATTACTAATAATTTTTATCAATCCATCTTATCAACAAGATCATTATCATTACCTGCGGTATCACTGTTTACAAGTCGAAATTCCGCCTGCATTTTCACAAGGCCATGAGCAGACCATTTCTTTCGTTTCCAGAGAGCTATACTTTACGGTTACGTAGACAGTAAGGTGTCTATATAATTCTTGAAAGTATTTACAATGTATGACTAAAATACATATTTTTGTAAAATTTGCTATTTCACAGAGAAACAAAACTCTTAAAAAGCTCTACTTAGTCGAAAAGAACTTTAGACAATTTGATAAACGTAAGTGTTTCTATAAACTACGACTATTCAATGCCTAAAACACTACTTACCGCTCATTATCGTAGGTTGGACTAATATGTAAATGATATAGTTAAGAAATTTTTCTAGTACTGCGGCTGTTATTCTTTAACCTTACACTATTAAGAACTACATCACTGGAGTATGTCTAGCATTTGAATAATTCTTCTCACTGTAATTACAAAAGAGTCATTGGCGTTTAATTGTAACATGTTCAATGTTTTACATCGATTCCTTACGAGCTCGCCCCATTCAAAGGCTTAGTTGACAATGCCTCGTTTTGAGGTGTAGTGTTTGCTACTTTAGCCTGAGGAGCTTTCTGTAACAACGGGGAGCCCGTCCCTGCTACTGGAGCTTGTCCCTGCTTTAAATCTTGATTTACGACGGCAGCATTGGTGTCTGGGGTTCCTTTATCTGATGACTCATTTTTTGATTTGGAGATCTCTTGGTTTGGAGTGTCTCGCCCTGATACAGGTGCCGTGACATTAGACTCTGTGGCATTTGCGCTACCCTGAACTGCTGTGGCATTTACACTTTGTGTGGAATTCTCTTGAACGACATCACTTTTCTTATCCGGTTGTAGCTCCCTGATTTTTTCTATGAATGATTTCTTTGTTGGTTCACATCCCTTTGCTGCTCTCCCCTTAAAGTAGTCTGCCAGTAAAGTGTCAAGTAAGTCATGCAACTGCCCCTCGCCTACTCCTTTTTGCTCTTGCTTTGGGTTTGATACACTCTGCTGGAAAACGTCAACTACTGGAATCCCAGCCTGACACATAGCTGAAGTTGCGTAAGTATTAAACAGCATGGTTCTCTAGAAACGAAACAGGGGTGTATTAGTATTTGCTTCAAAGCTTTGATAACAATTTCGTAACTAGCTAGAATTATGAGGAAATTCGTCGAGTACGAAAAAGGCCAAACATGTGTTATATTCTTGTGTTTGCATTTGGCGCGGAGATAAGATCCGTTATAAACAAAGGTAAATTCTGTGTGTCTAGTCTCTTCAACTCTAGATGTTAATAACTGAGGTTACTACAAGATGGTAGCATATCAAGATGGCTACCAGTACTGATTACAACAACATGGGTCTACGTTGTGATGCTAACCTGAGAGATTTTTATACTAGGTTTAACAAGCAAAACTCAGAAATGCAGGGCCTGGAGATAAGAGATGCATTCATTATCTGTCAATGACGTCAAAGAAAACCTACGTTTAGAATCACAATTTCTGGAGAGTGGCAAATAAAAAATTTTTTGTTGCATACAAGACAGTGCGCCTCTTCATCAACCGTTTCTCAAAATGTACTGAGTAGTTTTTTGCCACGTATCACAGTTTTTATCCCAGACACATTTGAAGGTGCTTTATGACGTCACTTTAGCTTACATTTTCAGGGCATCTATGAACGAATTTTTCCAATCTCTTAGTAAAGGAGAGTAGCTGCATATCATCTAAGCACAGTGTTCAAATAGTTTTGCCACAATAGGCACACTCTGATTTACAGGGTTGGCACATAAGCATATTATTTATTAAAGTTGTAAATAAAATGACTGCCCCTCTCCAAGTTACTTTTTTAGGCGTGTAATGTATTTTGACTAATTAACTAAACCATGAAAATATCGTAAAGTCATCAAGTGCTTATCAAAGTATGATAATATTTGGTAAATTTAACAATTAACACGGGCAATAGCATCTTCCCTAGTACTTCAAGACTTTGAATTCTCTTCCTTAGTCTTGATTGCCCGTTAGATATAATCTTCACACTTGCCAGACCAGTGTACTCGAGCCCATTTCGTTGTTAGCTTGTTTAGTTCCTTCTCTACAACACCTTTCTCCCCCTCTTTACACCATTCTTTTGACCACGTTTCGATTCATTGCAAAGTAAAGGAAGTATAGCATGCAAATACATTGTAGACTTGTTTATTTGAGATAAAGATGCATTTTCTGGAAGTAATATTTTGCGTCCTATTGATGAGCCAAACAACCGCTTCAGTAGCTGTTCAATAGAGGCTTGAGTAAGCAGCTATTGCAAGTTTAGGCGAGTTCTTTGCAGATGCTTAAATGGCAGGTAATGGGATACTGTAAAAACGATCCTGGCATCTCCGAGAAATTGAGTATAAAAGGCAACCTTGGTGTCTTTCTTAACTACCCGACGAATTGAGCTTGTAGAAGAAATGTTTGCTTTGCTCGTTTAACTTTGTGCGTCGATGCTGGCCTCAAAATGTCTTTTATGTTTTTCCGCGAGGCATGTGGCCCAGTCCTACCCTTTTCTTTGAAACAACCTCTCACTATCGCTATATTGTGTCTCCTACACAATAAATCCATTGTAAAAGATGCTTTCTTCACTGCAAACGGTTTACTATGATCGGTGTCTAGTCATAATTGTAGCTAAGAAAGTTATTTAACTTTGATGTCATGTAGATTGTAAGGACCACCCTGAAACTAGAACCTTGCTCAACCTATCTGGGCAGTACCTCTGACTCAATGAATTTCATGCAAGTGGCACTAAATCTTCGTGCGATGAATAAATATAACATCAGTAAATGGCAAAACCTAAACAATCCCGAATTTACAGACATTCCTTAATATCTTTATCATCATATCACTTGATTACACTCGGTTTGATTCTCTTGATTCCTCCTGATCCTTGTTCAACCAAGAAACAAGACTTTCTATCTAATTTTGTCCTAAAATGCTCATGTATAAACTAATTAAGAAACGTGCAGGTATGCTGAATAACAGGAAAAAACCTACGCTTGGGCGATAAATGTATGTTAGAACGGGAACTTACATCTTCCTAAACGATAAACTAGGAAAAAATTGCAAAATCCTATATATCATACGGAATTTATGCAGTTTGGAGTCAACAAACATCTCGAGAGTACAAGTTTATCTTCATTCACTCACCACCCTCAAATACACATACAAATATCAAATTAATAATTTAGATTGCTTTACAATTTCATTTATTCAATTCACTCTGGTGGAGGCCTCCACAGGAAGCATGATGGTGCGTTTTCAGAAAAGCAGGGCCTTCGTCCATCTGCATTAAGCTGCATTAAGCGACTACCCAGATATTGTGAACAAATCCAACGCAGCTTAGAAAAGCAATAGGGGCTAATCTTAGCCACAAGAACATGATCAACAGCCACGAGACTCATGCAGTCTCGCTGCCGAGAATTTTAGTGTGAGGGGCGAGAGGGTTCAAATTTAAAACTGTGCTAAAAATAGGTGTGGAAAGGCTGAAATAATCTAATTCGGCTATTCAACATATATTCAGTTTTCAAAACTGGCCTATCTCATTTTTTAATAGCTCTTCAAGGCGGGATGGCACAATATCCACCCCCATTCCTGAAATATCACTGAGGCTGTGAGATCAAGTCAAAATTGTAAACATAGAGACACAGAGTCCAAACTTCTTACCTGATAGTTATCGAAGGAATCAGCCAAACTTTGTTTAGGTTTCCATGTAAATGGGGTAGTTCTGTATACTGCCTGTCCTTTGTATCTTTTCAGTGACCTGACGACCCTATCAATCAGTTTCTTGTAGGCCGTAAATGTAAGCGACCGAATGAACTGAGTTCCATAGTTTAATAACAAAGCACTGCGGTCGTCCATTTCGTTCCGTAATAAAACGTTCTTCAAATACTTTAAAGCTCGTTTAAGAGACATTTCTCTGGCATTAAGATCCATAGGAGTATCTGTTATATTTTTAAAACTTCTTTTGCAGCTGTTTGAACCAGGATACAGCCAGTCTCGAGTCCTTGGGAGAGATAAAATAAGAGATGCAGCACAAATTAAACTTATTATTGTTTTATTTTTAATGAAGTTTTAGAGTTCTCTCTTTATCTATGAACTCTTTGCTATACGGTTGTCCTTTTTGCTCCAGACATTTTGCTGCGATCAGACCATGCAAAAAGGATGGAGAAAACAAAGAAGACTCTCATTTGATTAATACTTCAGGAGTTCATATATCACTTTGAATGAATAAGATTAACCTGAAAAAGAAGGACACTGCTAGCAGTAAGAGAGAGCAGTGATGCAGCTCTTTCGTTCATTAGCATCACATTTGTGATAAGCTTAGTTGACACTTTTATTCCATATTAACTATTGATCATTTCTACGATACTGCAGCTTATCCTTCATATTACACAAATAAATTTCTGTATCTTTTCTGTAGTTCAATTACAACGCATTTTAAGTTGATACTATTTTAAGTTATATTGTTAGCCAAGGATACATCATGGGGAACACCCATTTGTGTATTAACATGACTCACGTAACTTATGGTGAACAGTCATCTGTCAAAAAAAGTGTGTATTAGATAGAGCAATATGCAGCTGTAGCGAGATTTTAGGGTTCCCGTGGTCACTTACCTTCGTTTGATCGGTTAGCCTATCAGCGATAACAGATAAATTTTGCAAGACAGGAACGTTTTGTTACAATTAATGTGGAGTTGTGAACCGGTGAAAGGAACTAGTGTAGCTTATTTTTTTTATCTTTATGGTAGTACAGAGAACAACTTGTTTTCAACATCACTAAGAGAACAAAGGTGAATCATTTTAGTTTTTAAAGGCCATAAGCAGGAACGGCTAATAAATTTGCTCTAGTTTAAATATGTTTGTAACAGTTAGCCACTTAGGGTTTGAAATCGGAACGAAAGGAATTCCTATAAACTATCAGTTATATCTTGGGTTATTTATCGATTCTTACGAGAACTAAATGAGAAAGAGTTTGGGATAAAAAAGTGTAGCCAAATTACGCAAGTAGTCCTGATCTACAACTCTAGAGAGGAAAAAGGAAGAAGAAAAAACCAAAGAGAAAACAGAGAACGATTTATGAATGACTTTGATATGAGCATTAATTTTTCATAATTAGTTTATTACAAACCATACTTATTTGGAAACATTCTCCCAAGTTACCAAACGACGAACAGGAAACAAAGCACGTTTTCGTTTCTACTGCTCTTCGGTGTAGTGACAAGTGTATCTTGTTACCAGATAGCACCTAATATAGCAGAATGATGTATACAGAAAGTAGCCTTTCGGTGTTATGTATCCTCAAAAGTTCCTCATGAAATTATTCCTCTGAATTAAATGAGGATGTCAACACATAAAAAGTAATAGTCTCATTCATAAGTGTTATAAAACAAGAAAAATGCTATTTGTGTACGCTAGCTTGCTTTAATGACAAAAATTTATTTCAGTGTAAAATAACGTATAGTTTGAGTATATATAGTGATATAGTTACATGATATGGTATAACAGGTATAAGGAGTGATACCATTTTTACCACAAATGCAGTGGAAAGTGATGACGTCACAAATCAAACATAGAAAGAAGTAAGATTTGACTCCAGATATCTAAAGGCAGCCCTCGCATAGGTTGTTTACCTGACCTGCAGTGTATATAGTGTTTAAACTAGAGGCTTTTGAATGTTAAAAATCCCCATTCAAAGTTCTGTTAATTTTCCTTGGTTCCTTACGTAAGGAACCATTAGCATCAAATAATAAGGTTTTGTTAGAGAGATTTAAAACTTTGAAAGCTGATATCTCGGTGTTGGCAAGGGGCAACACTCTTAATTTTAGCCATTGACGTTCCTACTAATAAAGCAACGTGAAAATTGAGTATTTTTTTATAATTCAAACAGTTTCAAATCGTAACGTTGCATTTCCCTCCGAATTAAGAGATCAGGATATAATCAAGAATTCAACAAATGTAAATTACGAACAGCTGGAGCATGCATTTTGTATATGACATAGGAAAGGGTTCCGAGATAAAAACTAGTGATTAAACATGATCTTGTAGACAAGAAATCACTTTTAAATACTATAATTCTTACTGAAATATTGACAATATCAAGGGCCAGGAATGTACAGATATACACAAAACAATACGTTAGAAGACACCGTATGAAGGCACTAGATTAAGTCAAAGTCAAAAAGAGTGAAAACTAGTCTTACCTATCGCATTTTTTGAACGTCTTTTTACAGAGTGAACTATTCTTCTTTCCATCAATAAAATTCTGAGTAAAGCAATCGCCATGAACTTTTAAAGTTCCTATCCTGTCTCGTTTGCATCCTACATCTCCCTGCTCTGCCTCGTCTTCGCTTTCTAATAGGAGAATGATAACAGGAGCAATCTCTCTCATAAAAATATCTTGTTTTATGCAAAGAATTCCTGTTTCTGAATAATGTCATATGTAAGTAATACCATATAAGTAACTCATCTAGCATACAAAGTGTCATATGACTGTCTTAATTTGACTTGTCTAGGCAATAGCACTATTTAATCAGGCGTCTTCTAGAAAATTCTTTAGTTTTCCAGCACATTGTGTAATCTTCCACAACATTCTATAACCTTCTATAACATTCTAGAATGCTCTGACAGGTTCTTTAGGATTCTAGAACCTTCCAGAAGTTTCTATAGAACACATTAGAAATTTTCGGAATGTTCCGGAATATTCTATTACTTTCTAAGGATTTCTGTATAAACAAGACGAATTATATATAAGGCAGGAAAGTAGGCAACTTTTATCGAAGCAAGGAAAACAAACTGTAAATAGAATAATTGATGATCTGTTAACATAATATATCCGACATTGAGGAAACTATCATCTCTGGAAAATACAGCACACAGGGTCACTGAAAGAAGTGGATATTGTGCTGCATAAAATATAAGCTCTGCTAGGCTTAAACATTTATTCAAAAAGTCTTTGTGGATCTTCAATCTTTTTAGCTAGTTTGTAACATGGCATAAGAATGAAATGAAGATCATGGCTCATATCGCCGAATAAGATTTCAAATGAGAACATTTGTTTAAAAAGTTATTTGCTGCCATTTAAATTGGTTTTTTATAAGAAAATGAGCTATATTTGCTACTCTTTATTATGATATTCGTAAATTCAAAATGAAAAAAAATAGTCAAAGTTATATCCTTATAAGGGAAAAGATGAATTATTTTCTCAGAAATGTTAAGTGGTGGAGGGGCAAAGTATACGACGCAACATAGAAAAATTGTATAAAATTGGAATGTGATGTAAATACTTGTATTTAGAAATTGTAAAGAGAATGAACATATTACATTGTGTATATAACAATATAATATAATATAAACATATAATATCATTTTTGTACTGCTGATAAATTGAGATAACCCCAGTAGTTTGGAGATAGCAGAAAGGTTCGAAATGACAAGAAATCCAATGTGGTGTCTCTGTAGAGGTAGCTGAGCTGAGGTAGCGTTTGGTTTTTAATTTATTTCCATATTTGCAAAGTATGAAAGAGCATTGACATGGTTCCTCTTTCATTTGTTTAAGTTTCTGATATATTGGATCCTTCAGGTTGCTCGTAAAACCTATAAGGGTTGTTTGAGGCCTGTGGGTTAACTTTGACAAATATCAAACCTCAGCTGTCTACAAAAGGCTCGTTTCCTAAAAGAACTTTAAAAGAGTCATTGCAGTATATTGGTTGAATCTTTACTTCTTCAGCAGACCATTTACGTCCTTGGTGCTCATCAATCCCCTTTCAATTCATTTTGTAAAACGTATACGTATCGTTTAGCCTCCTCAAGAGTGGATGCTTTAGTTTACAGTCAACAAACCTGTCACTCTTAAAATTTAAATTTCAACGTCTTTCTGTTATTTCATCATCGATGTCCACAGAGATAAAGCAGAAGACATTAGCATACAGAAAAAAAATCGACTACAACCGTGTTGCAAACAAACAATAAAAAGTGCTCGTAAGACAAATCACTGAGTAACACCTGGGGGACCTTTGCGATAGGATAAAAGCTATTTTTCTAAGCCCTTGACCAAAGCCCAGTTGTTCAAGTTTGATTTAAATTAATGTATAGCTGATATTCTAAAACCTATTTCCTTCATTTCGGGAAAATTGCGATCAATAGTATTAAATGCCTTTTGCAAAACTATGAATTTCATTCCAAATTGCCAAAAATGATTATGACGCTCTTAAATTTGTATCTCCGTTTAAGATCTGATAAAATCCAGAATCTTTGAATATTTCAATTGCAGGCAACTTAAAACAATGTTATTAGATTGCCGAGGTGCCACCAGTAGGGAGAAGACAAGTAGAGCAGTACGTGTTTACAACTTCTTGCCTCATTTGATAAGCACCATAATGTTTTCCACAAAATTTGTATGATGTGTTATGACAAGCAAAAGCCTGGAAAACAAATTCAAGCAAACAAAGACTGACAAAAAAATGGACCGAGGTTTCCAGCTCCTCAGAAAACACATTTACTGCAAGAACATTTTAGTTAAGGGTACAAAACTTTTATCTTTTTAATTTTTCTCATTTATTTACATGCTTGATATCCCGAATGTTTTAATTAAAGGTCCTTTTCATTATTACTTCTGGTCTGCGTGTGACCTTCCTTCCAGCCCCAAAAGTCAGGTCACATTCGAAATTATTCACATGTTACGTTATTCAATTAAAAAGGACCCTTATAATTTATTGAGTGTTTCGTAAACACTTTCTTTATCTCAAAGAAAGAGGTAGCAGTTTTTACCTTGTTTCACAGGTTTTTCAGTGCGTCAAGTGTGTACACAATATTATTGTACATATAAACTCTCACATGAAAAGTTTGACTTTTTCTCCAATTTTTGTGGGAAAAATACGCAAAGAGAAATACAAACCAGAAATTTGAATGTATTTCTTACCATTTAAGACATTAAAGGACCGTGCACGTCTAGTAAAAATGATTTACATTAATATAGATATATAAAACGATGCGTATTTGTAAACGTTTTAACATAGTAGTCACTGAGAGAAAAGACCACCGTTATGAATTTTGATAATCGTGAGAGTGACTAGCGAGACCTAGCTTATGTTAACCAGGATTTTTTATTATTATTTTCTGGTTGGTATTTGCGCCGAATATTTTGCTCGTATCTTGTCTACGTTGTCTTGACTTTAAATTCAAAATGAATTACCTTACCTTCCAAATATGAATGCCATGTGCCATTGACCCATCGACCAAAACCCTTCCAAAGCAAATCACATTGATACTGTTTACCACATTGGCTCTTGAAGCGATCTAAGTTCTTCTTTACCTCTGGAAAAAAGCAAGAAATCCTACTATAAGTACCTAAGAAGCTGCGTTGACGTGTTAACGGACCACCCGTGCTTAAAGGACAAACTTAATCATTGAAATAAACAAGGCAATGCCTTATTTAACGATTTTCTCAATTTTACAAGAGACAGTAACTTAACTCTTTCTGTTTGGCTTCAGAGATTCTTCGTTGCCATTCTGGTATATCAATTAAGCAGATGCCAGAAATCAGGATAAATTGTTCTCAAGAGAAACATAATTGCCCATGGCTCTGATTTGGATCCATCAGGGAACACACAATACCACAAACATACTCAAGTAGACAACATTTACCTTCGTGTAAAAATATTGTATATCTCGCAAGATAACGTGAAGATATGTTTTTTGTGAAGTTAGAAGGAATACTAGGTCTTTTAAAATTATCAGCGAATTAAGATTAGGGGGAAAATCCTTTTGCATCTTTCATTATAGCTCCTTTACAATCATCACAAGTTATCAATACTAAATATTCGATAGCGGCGGTTTTGCGACAATGGAGTTATGAGAATACTTTAAATCAAGATAAATCTTCTTTATGGCCTAGATACACGCTAGCAAACGGAGTTAAAAGATATACTGGACTCTGCTGTTCCCTGTTTACCTCTCTGTAGATAGAAGGATCAAACTTATGACGCTTTGGTTTTCTTTGTTCGTGGTGTTTGAACTATAGTTTTATGTACCTTTCCAATGGTTAAGAGTAAAATTACGTTAACTGACTCTAGGGCATAACAAGCTTTCTATTATGGAGAGTGTCTAACGAAATGGGTTGCAAGGATCTCAGATTCTGTAATGAAAGTCTGAAATTTTGGAAGTTCACTAGTATAGTCATTAAATGGTGCCATTTTATCCATGTTTGCGCCACTGATCTGAGACCAAAGTATTACCTTTAACAAAGTTAACTAAAAACTGCCAGGAAATGTTGTGCATTATGTTTCTCGGGCTCAACATTAACGTTTCTCGTAGTTTTAAACCGTTTCTGAGAATGTCTTGCCATAATTTTACATCATCTAATGTCAAATTGCAGTGTAAAATAAAAGTATATGTAGGTATGTTTTATACGGTTTACTTGCCAATCAGAACTATATCCTAGCAATATTTCTCTACTCTTTCTTGTTGTGTATTGTTTTCATATAAGTTTATGTGATCATCTAGCCAATTACAAACTGTTTACAATGACTTTCAAATTAAAGATTCTAGTAGTTGTAAAATTTATTTATCTCTGAAACATCTGGAACGTATTTTGCATCTGGGGGCATCAGAAAGTGACGTCCATCTCCTAATCATGCAGTTATTACTATCATTGTGGATAAAGTGAAGATACAAGGGGCGGGGGAAGGTAAAGCAGATTGGGGGGGGGGGAAGTAGGCTGGGTTTAAATGTACTTTTTCACATTCCACAGTATGCAGAAGAAAAATCTGTTGTGTGTCTCAATATGCATGTTTTGCTGTGAATGTGACACAATGTCTGTCGCAATCAATTTCAATTTTGATAAAGCTAAAAAGTGGTCATGGAAAAATAAGAGATTTGGCAAATCATTGGGGGGCCATGGCCCCTTGTTTCCCCATCCCTGATACATAAGTTGAGTACAGAGAGGTAGGGCACAGCGCAATCTTTAATAGGGACATAATCATGATATTAGTGGGGGAGTGGGAGAAAAGGGGGACTACTACCCAAAACACAGTTTTTGATGAGTCCATTGTTACTTCTTATAAGGTGACCAAAATGTTTCATTGCATATATTTTAGTTATTTTTTCTACATCTCCTATTGTGACTATTACCCCTACAAAACAGATCCAAATCACTGAGATGACAACAGGACACGTCTTTTGTATTTGCAACCGTGTAATCCTCTGTACTATTTCTACTTTTTTCTCCTATAGCCAATGTAAACGATATTTGTACTTATTTTATCCCACAATACTTATTATCATTATTGTTATTATCAAAATTATTTTGTGAGCAGTCTTTATTCCCAATCCGTGATTCTTACCACCAATGTAAGACTCTTCGGATGGCTCTACTTTGAATGCCACAAGACCTCCACGCAGGGGCTGCCAGATTCTGTTCCCTAACTTACTCTTCCACAGTTCTGGACCTATAAAATGAGAGAGATAAGGAAAGGTGCAAGTACAGGCATACAGCAGAGGTCATCAAAAGTATTTCAATTAAGCAAAAACAATATTATACAAACTAATGGAAAAGAACGACCTTCCCCACATGCATCGTATCCTACTCTGACTTGGTGGAACTATCAGCCTTATATAGGTCAGAACATATCTCTATACTTTTCAAAAATGGTACATATATCTTTTTGTGGCATACTCGATTTCGAGCGTAGCCTATTGCCCAGCGAGAGAGAGCAATGTACTGGGGAAAGAGTACATTTACAGGGGTGGTCTCCGATTGTTTTCCCCAAATGATAGTCTCTATATCGGGCTAGGCGGGCTTCGAACCCACAATCTCTGACATGTGAGTCCGATTCCTTAACCACTAGACCACGGCAGCTTTAAAGGGATATTTTGTCGTATAACTCTAACTTCTTAAAAAGGCATGTTGCAATATACCACGTTACTGATAAGTATATTGTTGTTTAAAATAACAACTATGGCACCTGTAAAAATGAATGAATGATAAGCCTTACAGGGATTTGTAGATTTCTATTGAGCTTAGCTGATGTATTCCATTAAGATGAATGGTGGAATGCCAAAAAGACGAGTAGGAATTACAAAAATGAAAACCACAATAAAGATATTTTTTATGCTTTTCACATGTAATGAACAATTCCGAAGTAGAAGCATAAAAATCAGCTTTAGAGTTGCTACAGATACAAAGATCATCGTGTATTAAAATTAAAGCATAGAGAGCGTCTTCTCTAGATGGACACTTCTGTGTTTTTTAATTGATTATCAAAGCGCTATATACTAAGCATAAACTGTAGAGTAAATATAGAGTGACTCCTCTTCCCACGGGGAGTTTCGTACTCTCATTTCTGATAAAGAACTTCTAAACTGCTTTGGGTATATCATCCTTAAGATTTTTCGCTTGTTTGAAGCAATGCTTTGGCCTTTTTGCCAGACCCCATTTGCCTGACAAGAGGGATCAACTAGAGAAGATCAAACCAAATTGCTTACTATCCCAACTTATAACTCCTAAGACCAGTAGTTCCCGCACTAATTTAAGTCAAGCCTCCATTGAATCCATTTTAATCCAGTCCATTTGGAACTAAACGGCTCGTCCCCAACAAGTTTCTGAGAATTATCACTGACCACAATAAAGACAACATATCCATTAACGCTCTGTCTGGCATAAGCCCGAAGTGATAACGAAGCACTCCCTTCCCGAAAATAAATTTCCTTCGCATCTTCTGATATCTAAGAACGCCCCTAAGTAGGACCAAATTACCCCCTCGGAAAGTGCTATTCTATAACGTTGAAGTGCAGTGCTCTAGTTCAGTCCAAACACGAAAGACTTCCCAAATTCGCACTCCCTTATCAAAATGTGCTCTTTATAAAAAGAAAATAAAAATTTGCAGCAATTAACTCTTTTCATATTGAGAACTCTTAAAATGTCATAGAAATCCAAAACATAGACTAAAATTCAACCTAGAGATCATGCAGAGTGTTGAGATGGTAACCCTATGAACTTGTGTTCTAGTACTTCTTGTTGTAGGTAGTAACGAATGATTCCCTAATATTTGGGGATTCTCAATTGACAAATGCTAAACCTGTGTATCCTTGATAGTCCACTTCAGTATCTTGTTATCCTATAGCTATGACAGGGAGCAGAAATTATTCTACGTCTCTAACACAGGGTTTGATTAGGGCTACATGAAAATGCAGTTGGCAAATATTCTATGGAAGTGAGGCTTCAGTCTTTTAATTGTCACGAGTTAATGTAAAAGATGCTTCCAGTGTAAGCTAGGAAAAGGACAATAGATAGGTTTTTTTGTAAACGGCAACCTCTAATTAAATCTGATGTTGTTTTTTTTCTAATTATAGTAATTACCTTGATCTAACCAGTCCTTTGGAGGATCCTTATACCCATTACATAATGTCGATTCCAGTACAACCTCTGCTTTATAAAATCCTGGTTTTGTTATCAGGAAATTGGCTTGATATGCTCCGTTATCCAGATCTGTCACATATGGTGTCAGATATTCAGGCCCACGAATGAAAACTCGCCATGTATCCCCACCAATATCTTTAATTCGCCCCTCACTTGTTCTGCTTTGAATTGCTATCTTGCTAAACTCCCCCGTCTTTTTGATATCCATTTTCAGAATATGGCTCCATTTGGGACTTGTCTGCATTTTCTCTTCCCAAATATTTCTCCCTAGTTCTAGGTTGTTTTTACAAGGCCTTATAAGTGATTGCCAATCCATTTGGTTCCATCTTTGACGACATAAGTCTCGTTGAAATGTATCCATCCACTGAGATAGAAGCTGTAGTCTGTAGCTTTGGAAAGCTAATAAAACAACTAGAATTCTCAAGGCTTTGCCAGCCGAAGTTGCCATGGCTCTGGGAACTTATAATTTCTGTAATCAACTCTTTTACTTCATCATGATTTACACTTGTTCATCTACTCATTCTTGATGATCACCATGGTACAAGGATACCTAGCCTAGTACTACACATTTAATTTGCCTGTAGTCTAAACAGATTTCTTACTTTGTTAGTAGAGACGCAATTAAAAATCACTTTGGGCCAGCAAATCATTTAATTCTATCTATTTTGTTCTGATGTTTTTCGGAGCTTCTGTTGCGACGGGTGAGGTCATGAGATCAACTCAATAGTTCACCAGCAAATTGTATTCAGGTGGAAATCGACTTTGTTTCATTGCTTGTTTTGTTGCTGGTGAGTTTCTTGCGCCAATTTGATCTGCGAGAATACTAGCTGCACAAAATCCGATAGTGATAACTTACCAAGGAGTCCAATACACAAGTTACTAACGATAGTAGGGAGGCAGCGATAGCTATCGGTATTGTCTTCATATAGCTTTGCTTTGGATTGAAAGAGATTTCCATGGGGACAGAAGCAACAAAGGATTTGGTAACAAGTTAACCGAGAGCTCAATCTTTACTACAGCAGCTTTTCATCTTTTACTTTAGAGGAATAAAAAAATGTGAAGAAAGTCTGCGGTAACACGAGGAGTGTGACAATAGCTCAAACAGAAGAATGTAAAGGTCTGTTGGGGGTGAGGGGGTGGTGTTGGTGCGATTATTTGAGTCTGATAAAATGTGGACAATATTTGTAATAAAATTAAAGGTTACAATCATCTTTGCAATATTCGTTTAAAGAGACAATTTAAAAGGCAGTTCATTTTAAGGAAGAACCTTTCCGCCAATTCTAACCACTTGATCTACATCGGGGTTAAGAAGTGCAGCACAGTAAAACTATTTATACATGCAGAGAGGATCGATGCTTACAATAGATAACATGTCAGGCAGAGCAAGAGGATACCGTATATTAGTAAACTTCAGATCTATTCTTGCTGTTAGTACATTTTACCTCTTAATTACCCTCTGCTTGTTTCTCTCTCGTGGATTCCATTGTACAATTCTTTATTCGGATTCGTGGAAAATTTGGTGGGTGCCAGGCCCCTGCGTGAATTAAATTTGCGAGGTCCTTTGACGTCATACATAATAATCCATTTTAAGTAATCTCGTGGAGCGGAGGACCTTACGTCACTCTATTCCGCACCGTAGGGTCTATTTCCCAATTTTCACGTACATCTGTACGATTAGTAGGGCCAGGTCCCCATTTCTTCCTTCATTTATACTAAAACAAGTGGCCCCGGTTAGCCTCCTCCTCAAACCGCCACTGAATCAATCCTGAGTCAATATGCCGATAGTCCTCACTAGATGATCTTGATGTATATTCAAGAGTCCACATTAAGTAATAAAAATATATTTTCCCAGTGCATAATGACTCGTTACCAATATCCATAACCTTTGTAAGAGTACAGTCCATTAACAGGCAGGGATGACTGGCAAATGCTAAGTGAAGGTACTCCCCCAGGAGCGTGCGCAGGAAATCTGAAAGACAGCGGGACAAACCTGACTGGAAGACATTAGGTATCACTTTGCGAGGAATTTTGGGTTCCTCTTTAAAGAAAAAGAGAATTCGATGGATGAGAATGCTGGCCTAAGCTACTTACTGACGACAACAATCTCCTACCATGCAATTTTATACGTTAATAGGTTTACTTGGCATTGAAAATTGTAGAAAAATGATGGAATAGTTTAATCGTAGAGTGCATAAACACGAAATTCGCATCATTGTTTCATATCAGAACTATATTATCATTCCAAACGTTTTCGAACTTTCTCAATAGCTAACATCATTTGTCTCCTATTTGTGATCATCAGAGGCTTCTACTGATTATGACTGACTAAAAAATGCAATCCATAGTGGTATGTGCTAGTAATGAGTAGTAATGATTGCCAATACCTGTTTGCAGTACTGATAAGGCCTTCCATTCATCTTATTGTTGTATCATTATTATTGCTATTATTATAATTACCATCATTTATTGTTATTTGTAATGATTGATTTGCAGCAATTAAGTTATTAGCTCGTCACGTGCAAATGTTATAAAATAAAAGACAGAGCGATAGAAAGAAGAAGAGTAAATACTAAAACTAAAACAATTTTATAAAATACTAAGAGATCTAATTCTGAAAATGTTAAGAAGAGGCACGTGTTAAAAGAAATGAAAATTATTCTTAATTCTGTCTGACATATAGTACAACAGCTTTTAAAACACCGAACAACATATTTACAAGTTAACGATAATATGCATTTGAAAGTATACAAATCAAAGGACTTGCAAAAGTTTACCTCAGTTACTCCGAGTTTCACGTCCCACGACGAGTCTCAAACTGGTGATAAACTAGGAGAAATCTATGAAATTTATACCATTTATATTTAAATTTGAAAGTATAAATAGATAATGATAGCATCTTCAGATTAATATATCTTTACACTCAGGCAAAAGGCTGTTTATTTATTAGTGTTCTCTTGAGGCTTATTGAATACCGTGGATACAAAGTGTAGAAAAGCTATCTTAATGCTGAGTATTGGAGAAGATGATGATCTTAAACTGCATGCTCTGATCTAAAAGTAGTCTGAGCTTTAGTTGGGCGTCAACAGAAACGTGACATGACGTCAACAGACATGCTTTATAATCAGTTTAGCCTCAGAAGTTTGAATGAATTGAAGAAAGGAGTAGCGAGTGTGGACGACTCTGCTGGAACTCGAATCTGTGCATCTTTTGGTTTGTTAGTTTTTAGTGTTAAAATACATATTCGACCAGAGGCTGTGTATTACAAGCGACAGATGCCAAGGTAGATCCAGCCTGCCTTGCAGACCTACGAAATTATCGTGTTGCAACGCAGGCTAAAGGAAATCGTAGAGCGGCTTGTGCTTCAATAATAATATGTTTAAGTCTTCTTTCCTTGTCATCTGCAGCCAATTTCATTTAGCTGTATCTCCCTTTCCGGTCGCCTTTAGAACGAACCCCGCATAAGCCCTCTGGAGGCGCTGGAGACCTTTCTGTCTGTCTAGGGCCTTAGATTGTTGCCGGAAGTAGCATAATCAACTTTACTCAACATCAAAATTTCTGCCAAAAATATTCTTGTTTGCTCCTATTTTAGTCTCCAAAGTACTGACAGAATTCCAAAGCGAGAGGATTAAACAGAGTTGAAATGAGCACCCATTGTGACATGATGACCAAAATGGACTCGCAGTACTTATGTGCATTCTATCCACTCGATTAGAATCATAAGAGGATGTTATCGATAGTTTTCGAGTTTCTAATTTATTGGAGAGGTACATTTGCTGTGTTGAGATCAACATCCAAATGTAGATTACAATTTTAGGAGAAGCACCTCATTGTAAAGCCATCCTACTGCAAATGCTATATACAATAAATAGCACTCTGTAAGAAACAAGATCATACGGTGCTATGAATTGTTTGTATGCAGCTAGATGTTTCTAACACGTATACAAAAAGTAGAAGAGTTCTTTGAATGTTATTTTGGAATGAAGCTACATGCGATTGAAAGAACTGCGTGATACGTGATACTGTATACAAAGGAAATAATCAAAGAAAATGAGGACGCCAGGCTACGTGACTTTACACATTAGGTAAAAAAACCCTGAATTGACGGCAGGGGCCTGGGGAGGAGGAGCGATGCTATTGGACAAGAGCGTTCGAAGTTTAATTTGAGAATGACCTAGTTATGGTGCATATATGATTTCAAACTAAATGGCTTTCCATAGTTTATGAGGAATTTTTGTCACCTTGCGCTACAACATGAGCCCTGAAATCTACCAGGCATCGTCAATCCACGAATT
>JAAAKL020003215.1:0-23749 GCA_010016065.2 Carybdea cf. marsupialis auct. non (Linnaeus, 1758)
CTACATGTCTTATATAGGATAAACAAAATACTGGCCACAGTCTCATCAACAACAAATAAAATTACAGTTACACTGACCTGTAATATAACTTCATTTACATATCTAGTGTGTCTTGATGGATAGTTACGGCAATTGCAAATATGTCATTTTTATGATGGCACACTTCATGAGTGTGAGTCATTCCATATAAAACTAGCCACACTCTGTTAATTACCTTTTCAGATTTTCTAAAAAAATGTTGAATAATGTATGCAACTATTCCTACAGACAGGTAGCCTGAAATGACCTCATTGTTTGTGTATAATAAGACTCTTCTTATATACTATTACCATGAAGAAATAACAGTGGGTATTTTGCAAAGTAAGCCACTTGGAACCATACTTTTTTCATCTCATATCCGTTTTCCTTCAGTTAAAATGGTAATTTCTTCAGAAAACAATACTAAAAGTACAGTGACCACAGGTGAAATGGGTCCATGTTTCAAAAATCACTTCATAGGAATGGCCATTTGAGCCAAACTTGATACTCCTTGTAAATAACACTAAGATTTATAAAACTATATGAGAAATAAATTTGAGTAGCCTAGGCAATTACCTATGTGGCAAACTGCAACCTTGAAATGGCCTCTGATAACCTGTTTTGTATCAGGTATTGATTTTCAAAGATTCTAGTAACAAAAAAACAAAGACTCATCAACAAGTCAAGTTTTTATACCACAACTACCCCCTCCCCTCAAATCTTTTGTTGCTAGCTTTCCATAGCTAATTTTCAGTAATAAAAGAGATCCCCTCAAATCCCAATGTTTCATCTAATCTTGCAGGAAGTTTGCATCTCAATGGTTACTACAAAATCTGAGAGTAGACACACTGACTCAGATTACAGTTTTAGAAAGCTTGGTTGCAAATTACCAACAAATGCCATTTTCAGCAGCCTTGAACATCCTCTTTTTAAATATCACCTTGTAAACTCCATAAAAATTAAATCTCGTGATTTTGATGTAAGCAGTTGTCATAGCCTTGTCCTTTTTAAAAGCTGTATCTCTTCATGCCTTTGGAGATATATGCTCATCACATATGACAAGTATGAACTATTTTTTGGCCATAAACAAATGACAAAAAAACAATATCCACTTGAATTTATATGGAAGACTCATGGCTGTTCCCACCTACCCCTTTAAATAGATTTTCATTTTATAATAACTTTTATAAATTTCCTTAAATAAACACCAATCCTACAGGTCCCCAATAACCAAGATATGAAGTGCATGTAAGGAAATTTTTACTGCAAAAGTAGGCTATTCCTCGAGTAAGAAACTTTCTTGGAAAAGGAGGAAATGATGAACGTCATAAGTTATAACTATAACCAGAATACTAATATCCACAGCTCTTCGAATTTCTCTCAGTATTGGTCTATCGATATAAATAGAATCTCCACAACGTTGTGAGAAATAGGATAGCTATTGTCACGTCTGTTCAACTGAATACTAGATTTTCCATAATCTCTCATTATCAGGTCAGGCAGACTGTTCGGCGCATCACTATCAATCACGTAGGATCACATAAAGCCGGCAAAAAGCGGTTTGATGTGATTCCACATCATTTCACATTATTGTACCTGTCCTTGCTGGACAAGTGTGTATTGTTTCTTCCGATTACAGTGTGGTTTAATCTTGAATTCTTGATGTAGTGTGTAGAAAGAACTTGCTGATCATTGTGTGCGTATAAAGTAAGGATGGGCCGAAGCCTGACTAAGTTTAGTTAAATTTCTTCGCGGGCGTGTGCTACCTAATAGTTCCTCCATCTGATTATCAATTTCGTTGTTAATGAGCACAAACAGGACAAACGCGAAAGGCACTAACAAGCGTTTAATACCGTACGTTTATTGTTTAGTTGGAACAAACACACTGGTGTTGACGAAAATAAAACTTCATGTCAGTGAACATGTGGGGTATACCTACCGGCTTGCCCATATTGTTGATGCTGATACCCTTGGTACATCTGCCCTTGCTGTGGCTGGTTATATTGATGATAACCTTGGCCAAAATTCTGGCCAGCACCTTGCCCATAACCCTGGTAAGACATGATGATACGAAAACAGAACGCTCCTGTGTTGAAGAGCTTATAGTTGCTCTATAAGATCGATAAATAGTTTTGTTTTCATGATTATCGGCACCCAGTGTTGCCCATCAGGATCGACAATCATAGGGAGCTAATAGGGAATCCAGAAAACAGAACTGATTGCCAGTTTCAGCAGACCCGTAGGAGACAGCAAATTTTGATCGGACCGGGTATAGGGTGTCAAAGGGGAACTACCCTATACTTATGCTACCGTTGGATCAAGCAATGTAACCTTCCCCCTACCTGTTTCTCCCTTTATTTAGACTGTGGTTTTCCGAAGGTTACACCAGTCCTATTTTCTTATCTAGTAAATGCTCCTTTACACATAGCTAGACTTTGCTGATAACTTACTTACAAACTTAACTTTCGAACCATATCTCTGATGAGGTCACAGATAAAGATACTGAACAGAACATAAGTTAAGTTGTTGAGCAGATCAGCGCACTTTGCATACCGCGAACAACTACTGACATAGTATAGGTGTTTGTGCTTGACCTACATGTTTTTATTAGGGGCAGCGGCGGAGACACGGGGTATAGAGGGGTATCTACCCGCCTTCTTCTTAAAATATGGCAATATTTATTCGTCCATAAATTATGTTAAAGATTAGCAATACATTTTACATGCTTATAAATAATCTAATATTCGTTTTCTTTGGACCTTATTAAAGAAGGTGCCTTTGAGCCAACAGTGTTTCCTAAGAACAGAGGGCGTGCCCCCTGAAACTTTCTTACCCCCAACTTTGAGACCGCTGCCGCCGCCAAAATATTTCATTTTTGCTTATACACAAGCGGAGCCTGATGGTAGTACCAAGGTGCCTCAAGTGAAGAAAGCACAGATGTACATTACAACTGAAAGCACTACAAAATCGCCAACATTGTTCAAAGTTTGGCCGGTCAAGCAGTGCGGCACTAGTTGTGACGTCACAAGGTGTTTATGTGTAACTGTTCTACAGATATGAAGTATAATAACAAAATGCTAGCAGTATGGTACTTATCTCAGGGCTTTTTGAAACTTCCCATGTCCCTACCTGTTAACAAGGGCGTGGCCATGAATTCTGAGATGACCACGACAGCAACAAGCCCAAGCTATCGACATCATTAGTATTTCCCAAAGAAGCCTTGGCTTATTTTGAATTAAAATTGTTTTAGGCCCTTTTTCGACGTTTGAAGGCACATTTAGAAAGATAACATGTTTAAAAAACTTCCAATAAAAATTGTCAGTTTTGTAGCACAATGTCAATGCCCTTTTCTGAAATGTCTAGCAAGTCGTCAATGACAATTTCGTTGCGATCTTTGAACCACCCATACAGCTTCGATTTCTAGGTATTTACTGCCTTTGGACTCTCCTCTTTAGTTGTTCATAGTCTATTTCATTGGGACGTAACTTCATCAATCCTGGAAGTGATGATTTACTATCATGCAAGGAGCTCAATTCATTCAAACAAGTTATTTAGTCGATATCTGCATCTTTTGCTTGGTCACATATACACGAACAATTTTTTAGATACGATCAGGGCTCGGAGATTTCCATACTTTTACCATCAAGTCACATAGCAATGCTTTAGTGACAGCACGAATATTGTGTTTTGAAGTATACAATTTCACTCCATTTGGTACCTAATCGTAAAGATAATTCAACAATGGAGATCGTTTAAAGGCCTGTTCCAGCTTACATTTGGTGCTTGGATTTTACTAGTGGTACCTCCTGGAACTTTCACTAAATCAATAGACTGCTTCTTTACCTCTTGCTTCACGTCTGCTGCAATACGGCACTTGTAAGCATTCCGAACAAGGACAGGAACATTCACAGTGAAAAACCTTTGAAACTGTTTACGCAGCCAATCTAAGGATGAACCAGTGTTGATGCAACCATTATCACTGTAGTCGACTTGAATATTTTTACGCACCTTCAGTTGCTTGCCTTCTGAGGTGTAACCTTCAGTAGCAAAGCCAGGACATCAAATCAGGTCGTACTTGAAGTGTGCCACAGGAGGGTATTTAAAGAGCAACTTACCCCCCCCCCTTTGAGTACGTCATTGGGCCTTGGTCCCAGAAATTTTGAGATCCGCCTTGATATCTCTTTGAGCATCCCTAACTCTATTTATATCATAGTTCTACTCTGTGATTTATATATCGCAAATCTGCCATTGTGCTGTGATCTACATAACTGCTCCTTTTATGCGCATTAGAGTCTTTGATAAACGTATACTCATCTTAAATTTATTTCTATCGTTTGACCAAACCTTGCCTTATATATCATCGAAACGAACTTTACTGAATATAATTGCATCAAAACACTATGCATAATGCCCAGCCAGGTTTTAGTATGTTATAAAAGAATGGTAAGCAGCAAATGGGCTGGATATGTTACAGTACCCAGGGCTGCCTTAAGTAGGGAGGAAGAGATGACGCTTAATACATTTTGGATTTTTGTTGGACCTTCTAGCATTTTATTACCCCATACTCAGTAATTTTTGTCTCTTCCTAAAATTTGGCGTCTACATTGACTCAGTCATGAAAACATTACAGCTTGAAACTGAAATAGAAAACATGAACCTATTTTTAATAAACCTGAATGCAGGCTAAAAGAAAATTTATGAAATAGCGATTTAGAGAAACTAAGGTAGGCAAACCCCACTGAGGAAAGAAGGGAATAAACAAGCAAAACCAGCTTATTTTGGCTTTTTTGGGAACCCACGTTGGGAAAGTCCAAGCAACTTTCCAGGATATTGGCACCTTTTTAAGTGTAGTCTGACACCCACCTGTGCTTTGATTGACACATTTGTCGTTTCATCCAGTTAAATGCTAAGGAAGAAACGCTTTCCAATAACCACATCGATTGTGTCTCAAATAATATCTTAAAGGTACTCTATTAGAAGTAATTGGATAAAACAATACAATAAACGTGTGCTCTCACTTCCCTCCCTCCCCTCCCCCTAGCTATTTCTACGTTCCTGTGAAGAGGACGTTCAAATATAAAATGCTCAAGTATATTCAATGTAACCTGTTTTAAGTATTTGGGTATCCATCGTGGCTTCTAAATGGAATATTCCCCCTACTTAAATGTAATACAGCTTGTGTGCGTCTTAGCATTTGACGGTTCTTCGTTACTTCTTCTTTATGTCCTTCAATTTTCTATCTTCTTGCCGAAGGTCTTCCATGATTTGTACGCATGAAGGTCACTATTGAATCGTTCATGAATACGGGAATCATATATAACATTGTTCATGCTCTTGTAACTTATCTCTGTCCATGTGTTAAAAGGGTTTGCTGGGAATTCTGTAAATATTTTTAGAGGAAGTGCCGCCAACTTCCTGGCATTGTTTTGATTCGAAAGACACTCCTATTGAGACACTCCTTTGATCGGTTGCCGTTATAGGCGACCAGATGTAAGACGTAAGACCAAAGTTGTGATCAGTATTGATGAAAGTCGCTAGTCGCTAGTTCAAATATAGAAAAGGAACGAAACTTGGTTGGTCTTCTCTAGATATCTGCCTCCACGTTATTATCAATTAAGAACTCGCGCAAATAGTAAAACAAGCCCCGTTTTGCACATGTACGGGATGTCCTTTGTTTAAATAACAAGCAAGGTAAACAGAAAACATATTGAGACCTCTATTACCACATAACCTACCCATTTCTTATGACAAGAGCTTTGAAACTTTCGATGTCTTGTCCTAAGTTGTAATTGTGGAGCTTGTAGATCTTTTTAACTAAATTTTTGCTCCTCTAATCTTCGTAATGCGAAATATCTCTTTAAGCAAGGAGAACACGAATTCACTTCCTTAAGCAATTGCCATTTTGAAAATCTGAAAACCAGACAATCAAGTATGACGTTAACAAGCTCGTGCCTGAGCTCATCTGACCTGAGTCGAAGCTTTTCCAGACGCCAAGTGCGCATAGGCATTATTGCGTAAACCTTCGTTATTGTCATGGCGTAAAACGTAAGCACAACCAACGTCGTAATCAGAGTCATCAAAGACCTCTGATAAAGATTGACTCTTATCGAAGACTTACCGAACAAATTCCTTCAGTCAAATACGGGAGTTGAAATTTGTAATCGCTTTGGTGGCAATATGTTAGTGCTTTTCAGAATGAGTTATACTACTTTTGAAAGTTTTCGGATTTTGATGATAACAAATTAATGTTTCCTTAGTCCTTTGGTCTCTCTTTCCTCACGTTGCTAAATTTTAAGGTCGTGGCGGCCACGACCTGCACGACCCCAAGCTTCGCCTTACTTACCTTCTCCTCTGAGAATGATATGTGGTAAATTTTTCTTTCCTGCGCTTGAAGTTCAAAGTTCTACTGTGATATTCTTTCATGCTAGTAGTAAACATTTCAATTTCCTTTCATCCTACCTTCTTGATAATAGCATTGCTTACGCTATCAAACTAAACCGCTGATCCGTCAAATTCCTAGATGTTTTCTTCGTGGCAACTTTTCTCAGTAATTAATTTTCAGAAGTAAATACTAAGGCCATGATTTTTTGAAACAAGGTTAACAGCAAATCCTGAGAATGAGTTGTTTTTCTTCTCGACGATCACGTGACACGAACTTTTTCAGCCACCCGTTACTGGTGTGGAACATAAGCTCTCTCTTGATTGTAAAACTGTACAGTTCACGTGCTTTTTGTTGGATTCTTTTGCTTGTTACCGTTTTTTCGGTAGCCGTTTCAATACTATTCACTGATAAACAGGCTCTCCAAAGTCCTCTGAAACTGGTCGCCTGCAAGAACTAGATATTTGTTTTGCTTTGGAAAATCCATTTTTGTTTACTGTATGAAAACAGTCTGACTGGTTTTCCATCTTCCAATGTTTTTTTCGTCGATCCCAAAATGTCTTGTGGCTGCACTGTTTGAAGAGCTTTCTCTGTGATATCCTTCATAATTTCTCTTTAATCTTAGAAGAAAACAACTTTCTCGTAGGAGACATTATTGTTATAAATTGAGATTTCAAATGTCAAATTCAATGGTACAATATTCGAATTAGGCCAGACTTGACAAATTTTTCTACTAGTTCGAAACTGTGTGCAATACAATGGCCTCACTGCGTCTCGGCTTATTTTCGAGGTCGACCTACTTTTTTGTGTTAACTAAAACATTTCGGCTTATTTTCTATACCGCTTATTTTCAAGGATGGCCTATTTTTGAGGAAATACAGTAAATAAAGCGCATAAGGTCAATGCAACGGAACGACTATAAGTGGGATTCAAATGTCGTTTCGGGCTGAATAGAAATTTTCTCTTTCCAAATTATAGGGCAGTCTAGTTACAGATGTTTAGCTTTTAGGAATACATAGAAGAAAAATTTGGTTCCGATAAAAGGTCAATATATTCAAAGAAAATCCAGAGAGTTGGGAAGCCCATAGGTAGGTTTCCGCTGCATGTTGTGCAAATAACTCCTTGTTACTCGAACCTACAGTACAATAAAACAGAAGGAAATGGTTCGACTCAAAGGATTTTCAGCGAAAATTAGAAATTTGGTCGAGTTATGGCGATCGTCCATTTATCAAACTTGAAAATATATTAATAATTATGGTATCATAATAAATGCAATCTTGACTAAAAAATGGAATGAAAGCTTGTCTCAACCTAATTTTGTTAAATTATATTTGGTTTACACAGTTCTGAATGGTCTTCAGGTGCATTAATGAGCGGAGGGGTAAACATTTTCGGATACCATTCACATCATTGCTGAATTACATACATTGTAGTTAGAGATTGACACAGGTCATCAGATTTTGGGCAAATTGTTTCATTAGAAGGACCATCTTCTGGGTTTTTCTTTGCCAGTTACAAGTTACAAACCGAGTTACATGTTCACAGCATGATCGGAAGAGGATAAGAAGATCGTGTGGAATTTAAGGAAACGTTCCACATAGAGATTTACGAGGATAACTTTTCCGTTCTTTCGTGGTATCATGGACTCAAGCTCGTGTGCAAACATACATAGAAAAGGGGCAATCTAGGATGCAGAGGGTTTACCAATCTCTTTCATGTATATTAAATTTGGATAGACAAATTTGATGTCTGCGGTAATTTGGGGTTAGAACGTGAAAAATGAAAAGAAATTATGCTTCTTTCAATTTTCCTAGTTTGTTTGTTTCTTTCTATGTAAAGAATTCAGATCATTCGCAGAAATGAGCCAAAGGGAGAAAAAAGGCTCGATTCACTGAGTTATGTTTATAATACATTGTTAAGTAATGTTCATGTAAAATGTTCGAGATGATACAAGTTTGCGGTCTATGTGAGGACGTAATGGAAATCATATGATCTGTTGAATAAAGGGAGGTGTTTTGAATTGGAAGAGAAGATCAGGTAGCTTAATTTGGACAAGAATTTGTATAAAGATAGGAATTATAAGTGCTTATCCTCTGCAGGTGGGTGGTAAGAAAAAGGTAAAGAATCAATTGCTAGACAATCTCAATGATGAATCGAGTAAGATATCAGGAAATGAACAAAATCCATAAAGAATAGAGGAGAAATACACTCATACTAAAATTCAAGAAAATAAGGGACATCATAGAATGTGTAAATTTCAGAGGTACTAAGATTATATGCCGCAGCATCAAGTTGTACAGGATAATTGGACGAGGAGTATTGTGAAAATTAGGAAGGAACAGTTTAAATTTTTTTAGAAAAAGTCAAACACAGATGCCACCTTTGAATTACGATTACGACGACGATCGTCTTTGAGGGGGAGGGTGAAGATTCCATAATTAATCAGTAGTTGTTTTTCGAGTGTACCTAGGCACGTACGGCGATGTGATAAGTTTGAGTATGGAACATTTTTCTATACAAAATTAAATGTATCCTGATTAGTCTACTAAATATTTCCTGGACCATGCCATGGTCATCAGGATCAATAGGAAAACTATTTTTCACTAAGCACGTAGGTCACGTAACATAGTTATATATATAGGTCGAATCATGTTAAAAAAAATCAGTATAGTCGTCTGGTTACTCGTATGGTAAAGATCATGAGGACGCAAGAGGTACATGTTTTACATTTATATTCATTGTTGTATTATTAAATTGTTGATTAAGGATATACAGCTAATGTTGTAGTGATTTAGTATTAATGTATTTAGCACGTTCTAATTAAGATTCACTTTTATCCCTTTAGATTCAAATCGTTTGATGTATCGTATGAGTGGTTATTTGGTTGGGCATTTGATAGGATAAATGTTAAGGTCATACCACTGCATACATCATGTCATTTTCGCATGTGAACTCTTGCTTTCCATCAGATGAATTTAGTTGCAAGGTCCATGTGAGGTTGCGGTCGTCCTTACAATTATTGTAAGCAAAGTTCAGAGAGGGTCAAGAAGCCCTACATATCGTACATAGAAAATGCCGATGGTAGGGTTTATGTATGAGGTGCTCTAATATGATATCAGCAACAAGAAAATAGCAGAGAAGAACAACACAGTTGTTACACTTAGTGTGTACTACATAGGTTTGATGTGGGTACCATAAAAGAACTCTAAATATAAGCTTGGTTAGAACAAGGCTCCGCACGGGAGCCATTCCTTCCACGACATTACGCATTCAATAACGTAAGGCTGCATAAATGACTCATTGGCTGATGATAATTGAGGATGTAGTGCTGTGTACTAGATGTTAGGATTAGCTTGAAGATAGCTTGGAACAATGGAGAGAGACTTTAAAGAAGAAGCTTGATAACATGAGCTTGAATGGGTCAAAAATTTGAAGTGTGGAAATGCAGGTGAAGCAACTACCTATGGGCATAGAATTTCATTATTTGCGCAGCACCCTGAGGTAAATCAGACGACCCAGTGTTGATGTACCAACTGGAAGCAAAAGTCTTCTATACTTTGCGACAAAAGCTAAACACCCAAGGGGAAAGTAAGGATCCATAAGACCGTTGTGCGATTAGCTTTGATGCAAGTAATCAAAACAGAGCCTCTGTGAGTGGAAGATATCAAGGGAATGCGGATAAATGAAAAAGAACGTGTGCTGACGATACTTTGAAAATATACCTAAGGAATAAAGACATCTGAGAGAAAGTGAGGGGAGTGTGTGTTGCAAAGAGGTGTAAAAAGTATCGGCTCGTATGTGCTTGGGCGCTTCAAGAAAGGAGAGGAGGACTACATTGGCTTAAAGTAGTGAAAATAGCTTCACCTGGAAAAAGAAATTGGGGGAGACCAAGATTGAGATAGATGGATTGCATTCAGGGAGACTTAAAAGCAACAGGAAGATACAAAGGCGACGCTCTGGACCGAGCATATTGAACAAAGACCCTAAAACAAAAAAAGGAAAAGCTAAAAGAGGAATAAAGAAAAGAAGCAGAGGAAGAGACAAATTCAAAAGTGAACTTTTCAGTTATTTAAAAGGTTTTACGATATACCACTTTACTGTTCTAGGATATGGTACTATACTGTCAGCTAGTGCATATTGATTGTTGGTTTGAAATGCGTTAAACTGCATCATTTATCGTTGAAAGGAAGCTTTCGTTCCATCCGTATAGTTGTAGTAATTTTTACTCAAACAGTTCAGTTTTGATATAGTCTCAGCGTCGACCTGTTCTAAATTCTGGTGCGCGTGTAAGCGAAGTAAGTAACATTAATTTCTTGATCTATGTTTCGTAATTAGCCATAGTTAGCATTTCTACTACTCTATTTATCGTTGTTCGTATGGTTAGGGCACTACCGCTTGCCCTATTCGTTTGCATACCTTTACCTTTAGTTTTAGTAGAGTAGAAGGCCCATTATCAGCTTGCATACATTTTTCTGTGATTAAGTGATTCTGTGTGTAGTAGTTTCCTTTATATGGACGTTCAATTATTAGGTTACTTCCTACATACATACATTGCCGTCATTGTTGATCCTCCTGACAACGCAAACCATACTTATCGACGTATTTTGCGAGGGATGAGGCCAATCAAACACGGTGCTGATTTTCCTGATAGTTCGGCGTATCCAACAACAGCATATTTGTCTTACTGATTGATCCTCTCCTGTCTGAATTCAATCCTCTGTAGAAGATAAGGCTTCCAACATGATCGATAGACATGAAAGACTCTTAAACCAGTAAAGAATTGGATTGAATTTCTTTTAGACGATGCCATCTTGAGCAAGTTCATTTGTCTTCCCTAATCGTGTGATTACCAAGAAGCCATTGAATATTCTACAACATTCCCATGAACATTGGATTTGACTGCGGATGCGATTCGGAAATAAAATTGTTCGATTTTCGTAACGTCTTGGTTGTGCAGGCACGGCGCCACTGGTTGGGGCTTGGGAGCTATAGCCCCCCTTTTTTTACCAAGTAAAGGTTATCTCTGATGCTATATTGCCTGTAAGTCTCTATCACATGCACACCTGTTCTTTTCACCATTTGGTACATCATGTGTATGTACTCAATATCTAAAAAAATTACCAAAACATAAACAAAATTGACCAGAAATTCTTATTGTTGATTATATGCTTTTAATGTCTTTTTCCAATGTGAGTCGATCTTCCCTGAATATTTTCTCTTTTCTTTCCTTTTCTTAGTTGAAAACGAAAAGTGGCGTGTTTTTCTCTGGAAAGATCAAAAAGCAAAGATTAAGCAATACCCATTTTTTAAAATGCTTAGACATAACCTTATTGTATTCGGGCCAAACCTGTAAATATTAAAGGTTTTACAACAGCAACGATCGCTTATTCCACACATCAACACGATTTGCAAGCTACTGTTAGTAACCTCAGCAACCACAGCAACTGCAGGACGATCCTTTTCACTTGCGCGAAGGATAAAAACATGGGTTCGTTCCAAAATGTCGGCCACGAGATTTAACTCCTTGGCAATTTTACATTCGTATAAAAATCTTAACTGACCCTTTGAATCTTAAAAATGAGTCTGGCAGCAAGAACAACAGTTTCGGTCGCTTTTAAGTTATAGTATTTTGCAACATTGATATTTGTAAATATGATTATAATTTTTCTCAAATCTTTGCATTTTGTTTCTTTATAATCAAATAGCATTGCAAGTGTTAACTGCAAACTTAACTACTGTACTACTCTACTATATTTATCTCTGCAAATATCTTTTTAGCCATTTTAGAAGCTACAATTTCAAATATTTTCTTGCGTGTCGGACCAAACCATGGTGGGTCCTCTTTCGTGAGTAAAGTAAGTTTTTAGCCCATCCGTATTGAAATTCATGGTGCCATCCCTGTTATGATCCATTTAATTGCAGCAGAGATTTTAAAACATAATCTCTTTCATAATCTCTGCTTGCAGCGAGCCAGCTCTGCCAAACCATAAATCTGAATAAATTAATTTATTCATATCTATGGCGGAACAATGTCGATTCTGAAATACTTGTCAAACAAAACTGCAGATAACAACACTGAGAAGCACGGGATTATTCTTCCGTCAAGATGAGAATCTGGCGTTTCTGAGACTGAATATGATAGCATTCAAGAGACCTTGGAAGGGCATCCTGAGAAGACAAAAAGGCGAATGACTTACAGCGAAGAAGAAAGGATAGGGATAATTAAGTATGCTGCTCAACAGAAAACACTGTGCGTCCTTGGCTTGGCAAATATAAGGAAGAAATCAATAAAAAGTCTGTAGATTGTGCAATCATATTAGAGAAAAGGGAACAATCCCTTCTTCTTCCAGTTGAATTTGATACAAAACTTCGTGTTTTCATTACGAATATGAGAACAGCAGGTGGAACTGTTAATAAACATGTTGTTCATGGTATCTTGATGGGACTCATCAAAGCTGATCTGACAAGATATGGTGGCTATTTGGATTTTGTTGTTACCAAGGGCTGGTTGCAATCGCTATACAAAAGGCGAATGGTAACTACGTCAAGGACAATAGTTATGATTTCTTTGTGGGAAGAATTAAGGACACAATTCCATGGTGATATTGCATCGGTTGTGTCAAAGTACGAAACACCAGACTAGCTAATTTTTAACATGGATCAAACGCCACCAATTTATGCCAACTGAGAGTGTAACTATGGCCGAAGTTGGATCGAAACACGTGCCCAGAAAGGGTGCTAACGAGAAACGTGTTATTACTGTCACTTTATCCAAGACATTGGATGGGACGATTTTGCCATTTCAACTGATTTACACCGGTAAATCAGAGCGCTCGCTTCAGCAGTAGAGTTTCCTATTGGATTTTGTTTAAGCTACAATTCCAAACACTGGGGCAATGAAGAAGTGATAGTTCGTCTCTTGGAAGACGTAATTGTTCCATTCGTTTTTCGAGTAAAAGAAGAGCTAAAATTGTCAATCAATTAGAGAACACTCGTAGCGTGGGATGCCTTCAGAGCTGAGTCTACAGAAAGAGTTGCCAAAGAGCTCGAACGTCTCAATGTTCTTTAAGTACAAGTGCTAAGGAATATGACGCACCTTCTTCAGCCGCTCGACTTGACCATCCATGCATCGATGAAGAAAATGGAAAAGAAAGTTTTTAGTGAGTACTTTACGGATGCAATAACAAAAGAGATGCTCCGCGATCTAGACGGTGATGTGACAACTATTGAGGTAGATCTTCGCTTATCAACGTTAAAGCCGGTGCACGCAAACCAATGAAAAATCTGTACGCATATTTACAGACTCAAAAAGGGCGTCCAATTATCATAGCTGGTTGGAAGGCGGCCGGAATTGTTGATGTTTTAGAGGAAGTAAGACAATCTGGATCAGCTAACTCCTTTATGACCGACTAGGCTGCTGTCGTTGTGACGAGAGAAAAATCGGAATGCATTTAAACTTGGTTTTGTTCTGTGTTCATTAGATGCATATGTATCCCAGTTGGACTGAACCGCGTTAATTCGATTCGCGTTAATTCGAGTACCGTTAACTAAGGGCTTCGTTAATTTCCTATAATAAGGTACACACGCAGAGGTGAAACATTCAAAAGCCATATGCACTGTATCTACTTGGAGTTTGCAAGCGATAGCGTTAGCACAACAGCTTCAACCCTATCATCAGATCGCCTTTGGTATTGCTTCATCGCTAATGTGACGTCACACAACAATAAATGGGTTTGTCCTATACAGTCTCGTTGTAAACTGCACTATTTCTTTGTAATATTGGCCCACCATCAGTCTCTTAGTGAGTAACTGCAAACTTTGAACCTTTCGTTTTACATATCACAGACGTGCAAGCATAAATAAAATTACACTTTTAAACAACACATTTTTGGTTAATCATTTCGAATAGTAACTGTGTATTTAAACTTCCAGGAGAAGTTAAGTTGATGAGAAATTCATTACGTCTGCTGTGGTGAGTCAAAACTGAGCCTTCTTTAGTCTCAAGCACTTTGAAATTGACATTCTTCATTTTTAATAGAAGGCAATACGAATCTTCCAAATACTAAACAAATACCAAGTTCTCCCATTTTCCATCTGCAAAACCAATTAATTTAGAGTTTTCTGACTTAAATATCACCCTGTAAACTAGGAATATTTCATCAACAACGGCGGCATCCACCTTGCTGTGAGTGACTCATCGTGATGAGTTAAAGGATAAGTTATATCTAAGTGCACTTTCAGGACCTAACTTATTAAACAATGAGCATCCAACCAAGTCAAGAATTCCCCATGCTCGTCAATCTCTGCAGTTGGTTAAGATTTATTCGTTTTCATAAAATGTTCGTCATCCAAGCTGGCAGATTTAGACTCGCCTGTCTTATGTAGCTTTGGTAAACTATACGTGAGAGGTCGTTTGGAATCAGTCAGCCAAATCCTGTGACAATGTTTCTTGGTTAACAATTGATTTTTACTATGTCTGAAAACCTTTTTTGCATTATCCCGTCGGTTTTGACCTTGTTGTCATTAGTATTATCCAACATGCGCTCGCAGTGGTAGCGAAATAATTTCATCGTGTCAAAACTAAAGGAAATTGAAAACTTTGGCTCATTTCTATCAATAACGAGCGTTTGGTGAAAGCACCCAAACTTTGCGCTTTTGAAATGTTGCTCTCAGAAACGCATGTTCCATAGTAGGACCATAGGTAGAGCGGAAGGTTATCATGCTATAATTGATTTATCTAGTCACGCCTCTGAATGAGAAATTCTCGCAGTCCTCCTTCGCAGTTTTACAACTTCTTTCAACATAAACCTGTTGCTCGTGTACAGCCGTTAGGAAATACTTCAAAAGGTAGCTCGTGTTTCTGTGCCAGAAATATCCAAAGGCGCTAAAACTGACAATTATCAAGTATATCAGGCCAGTCATCTGAACTTTAATGATATATTCCTTGATATGTATCATATCGAATTGCAATCAGCACTGGCACAAGGAATGTAAAGAAAAATTCAGGGCTGCCAAGATAAAAACTGAAACACTTTGCAGAGTTGCTTTATTAAACCAAAAAGAGTTTTCAAGCTGATAATACAAAAGAAGTAATGTTATCAATATCAAATACAGAGTAACTTGTAATGACCTTTACGATAGTAGTCACTGTCATTCCTTGATATATTTGGTTAGATACTACTTTAAAATGAGACGACTTTCGTCGTTAACGACGTTTTTCACGTTGCAAATGACTCTTGATTATAAGGGCAACCTATGACACATTCTCCCTACAACATCTAAACTAACTCAAAAGACAATGTAAATAGAAGTGTATGTTAAGGATCACCAATGTAAGAAACAGCATTAACATATTCTGTCAGGTCTCGTATCCTTTTCCATGGTCTTCCGGCATTGCTTGCTATTCTATCTTAAAACCTCCTGTTTCCTCGTCGTCTGAAAAGAAAGGTGGACAGGGTTCAATGCTACATTGGCTACTACAAAAAAATAATATCAACACTTCATATATTGCCGGCTTAAAGAAGACTAATCGGATCATTGGCCGGGACCACGTGCCAGACAGATATCTGCTTTTAACCAATAAAGAAGATAGATCTGTCTACCCTATAATCAACCCGGTAAAAGTAGATAAAAGTCTAGATCATAGACACTACAGAGGGAATACGGCGCTCCAGACCCTCCGGTGCACTATCTCGACTCAACTGCATTACAATGCATCAGACAATACGACTCCAAAAACTTGGCCAAGGACTTTTTAGCCTTTAAAGCTTCCATAGTTTCCATACCAAAAAGAAACTGCAGAAAACGGGACTAACATTCACTGGTCAGGCAACTTGGCGCTATGGCCTAGAGACATCTTTTCTACTTTCTTCACCATGCGATAGCGCAACTTTTCACTTTACATTAAGTAACAGGAGTCCGTTAGTGACATATTTTTCTATTTCTGTAGCATCTATTCAAATTTTTCATTTTAAATCCTCTCTTCTCAAAAACACTTAAAGGCTAAAAAAGAAAATTTCCCCTCGTGGTTGCAATATTGATTAAATGTTAGTACCCACTAGAAAATAACATCTTGATAAAACCGAGGCTGCTTAGGGTTATTTAATGTCTTTACTTCTGGCGTATAGTTATCTTCAGCCTAGAATCTAATAAAACACACCCCTATGTCTAAACTTACAGGGTTGGTACTTCGCGTACGAGTTGATGGGAGTATCCACAAAGCCCGTATGATGAGGGTCATCCAATCCTGATGCCTGCTACTTATCATATCAGGTAGTCAAACTCCAATCTTTCTTTTGTAAGAATTGCTATCTGCCTGGCCTTTATCGATTCATCTATAAATAAGTTCTCAAACAAGGTATCGCTGTGTGCTAATTGAAATTCCACAGCCGCTGAGCGGACAGTGTTGTTTTGTCTACCCATAGACATGTAAATATTAAGATAATCAATCAAATATTTAGATGTCCAGAAACCAGTTCCATGACAAATCACATAACCAGCAATATAAACAAGCCCCTAATGTTTAGGGCTACCAAACGAAGATACTAGCATAAAACTCAAAGTAGTTGGGGTCAAATCTTGAGGCCTATTTGAGGTTTTTCCAAATATAGTGCCCCCCCCCCCCATGAAATCTCAGGGATGGTTACACATAGACTTCATCAATGACGAAAATCTGTCAAATTACTGAATACAAAATTCATAAATGTTGAAGCATCAAGAGATGCATCGACTTGAGAAGGTATTCGATTTAGTCCTTTAATACTTGGGAGCTCATAGTCTTCTAATAAACGAGAAAATAAAACTCTGGATGCTGCAAAGTATTCAAATGCCCTTACAACTGTCTCCGGTAAATATTTTTAGCACTTGCATTTGTCAGTGAATTCATGGCAATAACATGTTGCAGTAACACAGATTTTTCCTCATCTTATTACATAGCACCAAGCAAGCTTACGGCTTCCTCCAACTAAGAGAATGTGGAAATATTAATAATTTGATTTTTCCATCAGGTAGAAATAGTGCATTTTACTCCACAGTGAAGACTTTTAAACGTAAGGTCAGTGTTTATTTTCAGCGACAAACGACGAATACTCATTGCCTCATCAAATCCTGGCGATTGAAAATCTAATGATTTTGTTGAAATTGTCTCGTCTGGCAGAGTATTTCTCCTTGATTACAAGGATTTTGTTGTTATTCTCCGAGTAGCTGGGGAGTCGGGATCAAACTTGGCTTAACGCATACGAATATTGAGCGTGGGTTGACAGGTTTCGTTTTACCACGAAGAGTAATTGTCAAGTATCCATCCTGAAGGAAAATGGCTTTCAAAAAACAACAGTGTGCCTATTGTATTTGGAGTCCGGTATATTGTCTCGAGATAAGCCACTTTTCTCTTTCTTTCTGGTCCGTAGGGAGTTGAAATACACGTTCCTTGTTACTCTCATTGCAGTTTCCAGTACTATTCATCACACAACATTTGCGAGACATTATTTGACAGCATGACTTCTGTTGGTAATGGCTGAGCTCGTGGAGTAGTCCCAAAAAGTAACTTGCGATTAACAATAACTTATATCACAAAAGCCATAGAGAAAGCTATCAAATAAACAGCAGTATTGATAGTCAGGATTACATAATTTATCGGCACTATTTTACCAGGGATTGCCAGGAACAGATTGCATTCCTTTCCTTGGACGTCAACATGTTTACGTCTTCGTATTATCGACGAACTGAGTGACGTACTCGGCGACATAATATCCTCAAAAAAGACCACCTTTCCCAATCATTAATCATTGGGAACATATATAGCAAGTTTGTTCCCCATATAGGCATTGCCAGATATCCACTAAATGATGCATAAGATCAGATTAAAGACACGATTTCAGCTCACAAGAATGAGTAATGACTGTTGCCTCGACAGGAAAGTGCCATCTCGATTGTGAAATGTGTGCATCTGCCTACCATGTACTGTCTGCTGCATATATTAACTACGATATTGTTACGACTTCTTAATCCAGTACACAGCAATGATAAATTGCATCTAGTATGGTTTAGGATGAAAGGTTAATTTATTCCAAATTTTTCGGATGGCCTCTAGTCGCAGCTAATCTTGTTGGTGGTGCCAAGAAGGAGTTATACAATGTTTATGGTATTGAACATGCCGCACCCCGATTTTCCGCCCGGAAATGAATGGTCAGTGCGAGCGCGCTAATCAGACTTTTAAACGAGCTCTCCAATAAATGTGGGGAGGATTAGGGTTCGCAACTCGATCAAGTGCTGTATTCGTATAATGTTTGTATTCACGGTAGTGCTGGGTACTCTCCTTATATCTTAATGCATGGTAGAAGCTCTAAGGATATTGTTACTGCCGCTACAGATGATGTATTTTCACCGCCCTCTTCATCTTATAGTAGCTACGCTAAGAAACGTATTCGTAATCTTGATTATGCTTGCTCAACTATCTCGTAGTTTAAACCTCCCTATAAGGTATCGTCTAGCAACCAGCGCAGCTTTCACATCGGTGATTTAGTATATGTTAGGAATCATTATGCTATCAAATCAGGACCTCAATGGTTTTTGTCTGATGTTAGATAGTGAACAGGTCTGGCACGATTCAAGCAATCATGCCTTATTTGGTATTGTCGGCAATATTTGTAACAAGAGTAAGGAGGTGATCAAGGCACACCAGTGAACCTGCAACAAATTGACAACTGTTGAGCATAAGAGTCATCTAGTAGACCCAAAGTGGGCGCACGAGGTGACAGGTCCTGAGAAAATCATACAAGCTCTTGAGGCAGATTTCCAAGAAGCACAACATCAAAAGCATTACTCTGTAGAGGATGAACGGTTTTTGCGTATACTTAATGAGAGCATTAGAAAAACAGAAAATGGACATTATGAAATGATTTTCCCTTTGAGGTCTGGCAACATAAAGCTACCGTTTAATCGAGATTTAGCAGCTAAACGCTTAAACCAGTTAAAGGCAAGGTTTCGCAAAAAATAATACCTTTGCCAAGGACTACATCACCTTCATGGAGGAAATGATCCCAACTTGTGCTGAGCCAGTACCAATAGATAGGCTTAACGCAAGAGATGGTCAAGTACGTTCCACATACAGGGGGTCTATCATCCCAAGAAGACGGATCAAATTAGGGTAGTTTGTAGTGACGTATGTACTTTGTTATTATCATTAGTCTCGCGTCCAGTCTCTTATTGCTAAGTCATGTAGCGACGGACCAACTAACAACACGTTCAACTATCGACCTATCTCCAGCCTCACACACAGATGTCGATGTCCCCAACCATACTGCTAGTGCAACTTTTCAAACAAGGGAAGATCAACGCTTCGACGATCAAAGTTACGCACGATTACCTCAACTTTCACTACCACGATTTACCGGGGATTTTACGAAATATCATTCATTTTGGGAAAGTTTTTCCTCGGCAATTCATCGCAATCGTAACTTGTCAACGATAGACAAATTTAACTATTTACTTTCGCTTTTGGATGCGTACATGGACTTCCATTAACTGCAGCAAATTACGAAAAAGCAATCGATATTTTACAGCAAACGTACGGCAACAAGCAAGTTGCAATAAATTTGTACATGGACGAACTCCTGAAGCTCCAATCTGCGGGACAAGGCACAGTAAGTCAATTACGTCATTTGTACGATTCCATTCATATTCATGTCAGGGGGTTAGAGTCGTTGGGTGTAACTTGCTCTCAGTATGGTGGTTTATTAATACCCATTGTTATGTCGCGATTGCCCTCTGAAATTTCGCTGAAAGTTGCTCGTCTCACCGCCAATGGTACTTGGCAAATTGAAAATATCCTAGAGATAATTCGGGTCGAGCTTGAGGCAAGGGAAATTCACCAAAACATGGCGAATTCGACACAAAAACAAGGCCCTCGCCCTCCTGCATCAAAACCAACCAATGCAGCGTTACTATCTAAAGATATAGAGTGTGTATTTTGCGAGCAGAGGCATTTTTCGTCGTCATGTCAAGTTGTGAAAAGTCCATATGCCAGAAAAGAAATTCTCAAGGAACAAGGTCGCTGCTTTATCTGTTTAAGTCTACAACACAAAAGTTCCTCCTGTACTTCGCCCAAGTTATGTCGATTTTGCAAACAAAGGCACCACCAAAGTATCTGTTTTAAAGGGTCAATCTCGAGATCTGAAAATATTACGAAGCCAGCGAATTCGACTACAAATGTGCCTGCCGAGCAGGCCGAAGCAAAAGTTGTAACAACCACAGCCAATACTTCGAAGTGTAATCAAGTTTTGTTGGAAACTGCCAGAGTCTACGTTTATGATAACGGTAACAAAGAAGTTGCAGCACGTGTTCTATTCGATAGTGGCAGTCAAAAGAGTTACATTACTAACTCTCTCCATGAAAAGCTAAAATTGCAACCTCAAGGTTCTGAAGTGCTCTCCTTGAATACTTTCGGAACCACTGGCGTTCAACGTATTCATTGTAAGAAAGTAGAATTATCAATTAAATGCAAAAGTTCATCCGTCATTAATATTTCTGCATTAAGTATGCCTAGCATTTGCTCAGGTTTTTCATCCTCATTTAATGTCGAGGATTATCCTCATCTTTTTAATCTAGAATTGGCAGATACGCATAGCGGTGAGTCAGGAGACATTGACATACTTGTCGGTCTCGATCATTATTATGATTTTGTGTTGCCAGAAATTATCAAAGGTGATTCAGGCCCAATAGCTGTAAAGAGTAAGTTAGGTTGGCTGCTTTCTGGCACTATTACGCATTGCAATCTCTCGTTAGAAACCATACACACTAATTTAGCTATTGATGGCCTTCCGCCTTCTGTTTTTAGAAAGACCGATCAAGATGAATTAGTTAACACATTGAAGTCATTTTGGGATGTCGAGTCATCGGGGTTAGGCTGTTGTGAAGGGAAGGGGGATTTTCTTACTGATATCAAGTTTGTAAATGGTAGTTATGAAGTTAGTTTACCTTGGAAGCAAGGTAAATTTGGTAATTTAGATTCTCATTACAATCTCGCTTTACAGAGGCTTAAGTCAGTGCACAATCGTTTAAGTAAGGAACCTACAACTTTAAGGATGTACAATGACGTTTTTACACAACAGTTACACGACGGAATTATCGAACGCGTACCGACAGAAGAGGAAGGTGACACGACTGCTCACTTCATTCCACATCACGGTGTACCAAGACAAGACAGAACCACGACTAAATTAAGAGTAGTGTTTGATGGGAGTGCCGAGCTAGGGAGAGAGTTTTCATTGAATGATAGGTTGGAGAGGGGCCCCAATTGGATACCACTTTTGTTCAACACGATGGTCAAATTCCGTGCCCACAAGGTAGCTCTCACAGCAGATATTCAAAGTGCCTATCACACTATCCAACTTCGACCAGAAGATCGCAATGCTCTCAGGTTTTTGTGGTATGAGAGTACCCCCGGCAAGGAGAAAAAGCTTGTTCAATTCAGAATGAAAAAATTGCCCTTTGGACTTGTTTGTAGTGGAGGTGTGTTGGGCGTAGTCATTGACAACCACCTGAAACAATATGAAGTTAATGAGCCGGAATCCGTTGACGCACTTCGCTCATTATATATAGATGATTTTAGTTTTGGGACAGACACTGAAGAAAAGGCCTTTCAAATCTACAACAGCAACAAAAGGACCATGAAAGAGGCCGGTATGAATCTTCATAAGTGGCATTCAAATTCCGTAGGGTTGAAACAAAGGATTGACTTGTTAGAGTTAAATGCAGCCAACTCACACAAGGATAACAATCCACACAATGAGTCAAATGCCTCTGGACCAAAGCAAATTGACGTAATCAAAACATTTACCACAGACAAAAGTAACATGAAACTGCTAGGTCTTAATTGGAATACTGTGGAAGACAAATTTATGTTTGACTTTGACGAATTACTTAAGTTTGCAGAAAGCCTGCCGAAAACAAAGCGCTTTGTTCTGCAACTTGCATCTAAGGTTTTCGACCCCTTAGGCTTTTTAAGTGGCATCACTATCAAAATGAAACTATTGTTTCGTGAGTTGTGTTCGGAAAATGTTAAGTGGGATGACAAAATCGAGGGCTCTGCACTAAAGCAATTCAATCAGTTCTTAAAAGATCTTAGATCTGTTTCTAACACACTCAAAGTACCTCGATGCTATTTCAAGACCAACAAGGTTATCAAGGAAGTTGAACTTCACGGGTTTTCAGATGCCAGCAAAACTGCACATGCTGCAGTCATTTTCCTTCGTACAGAATACAATGACGGGGACATAGACGTTAGGTTCGTAGCATCTAAGACCAGAATTTCACCCATGAAGCAACAATCTATACCAAGACTTGAATTAACAGCTGCTAAATTGCTATCTGAGCTAATGCATTCGGTCAAGGAATCATTATCAGCTGTTCTTTCCAATCAAATTATTAGAACGTTTTATCACACAGACTCAATAACCACCTGGTGTTGGATAAGAAACAATAAGCCTTGGAAGCTATATGTTCAAAATAGGGTATCATATATTCGTAACCTGTCTCCCTGGGAAGATTGGTACTTTTGTCCAGGGCAATTGAATCCGGCTGATATGCCCTCCAGGGGAGTAAATGGGGAGGAATTATTAAGAAACAACTCATGGCTCAATGGTTCTCAATTTCTCATGTCAGATAGATCAGAGTGGCCTAAGGCTCCAGATGGCAGCTTGACCAAAGAGGCATTACTTGAAAAAAATTCAAATCATGACAAATACCTCGAGACGAAATCATTAACCAACGTTTACGACAGTAACTTTATTACGACATTCTCTACTCGCTTCGGGAAGTATGATAAACTGTTGCGTGTCACGGCATGGATTTATCGATTTTTCAACAACATTAAGGCTAAATGTAAACGATCCAAAACGAATCTCCAATCAACTTTAGATGCCGAAGAATTACAGAAGGTCGAAACATTACTTTTAAAGCAACTTCAGAATATTAATTTTCCTGAGGAAACTAAGTTTTTAAGGGGAAGTCCCAATTGTAAGGCCACAGCATACAATAAGCAATTCAGTTTTTTCTTCGACAATGACGGTTTAATGAGATGTAAAACTCGTCTTTTAAACGCAACTATTTCCAAAGCCACGAAACAGCCTATTTTGCTGCCTGCACGGCATCACGTGACAGACTTAATCATTCATAAGGCACATCTGGAGGTATTTCATAATGGCATCAAAGATACATTGTGTAGAGTCCGGGGTAAATATTGGGTTTTAAGGGGAAGGGAGTCAGTCAAGAGATGTATCAGGAGATGCGTCATTTGCAAACGTGTAGAAGGTAAGTTTTTCAATGCTACAGCAGCACCAGACCTTCCTCCATCTA
>JAAAKL020003216.1:0-23749 GCA_010016065.2 Carybdea cf. marsupialis auct. non (Linnaeus, 1758)
TACTCTAGTATCCCTCGTAGAGAAGGCCTTGAAGTATTGGAAGCTAGGATTAATCAGGTTGATAACCTTTCTGTCGAGGTCAGTGATTTAGTCGCCTTAGCTGATTTCGTGCTTTCCAATAATTTCTTTGAATTTGGCAACAAGCAGTACCACCAGATTTCGGGGACAGCAATAGGTACCAAATTTGCACCCTCTTACGCTTGTATTTTCATGGACCACGTTGAAGAGCTTGCTATTACTTCCTCTAGCGTTAAGCCATATTGGTGGGTCAGGTACATCGATGACGTCTTCTTTATGTGGGTAGAGGGTGTTTTATCACGCTTGAACAGCGTGGATCCTAGCATTAAATTCACCTACGAGTTTTCCCATGATACTTTCAATTTTTTGGACGTCCAGGTTAGTTTAAATAACGGAAAAGTAGATACTGATCTCTTTTGCAAACCCACAGATGAGAAAAAGACGCAGTTCCTGCAATTAATATAGATAAAATGTTTGCAGTGGAAATGAAGTACTTGTGTGTTTCTTGTTTAAGTTTTATTAAGTTATACTGGTTTCCCTCCTTGCGACGTTTTTCAGGTGTACGCAGAGTTTTCGTTACAGTTTAATTTACAATGTTTTGACAGTGTTCTGTATAGTATTCGATAGAATGTCTGCATTCAATTCGAGTTCTATATAGTTAGAGTTAAACTCGACGATTAACACTGGGTTTGAATTTGTTAATGAATATGGATTCGTGGTTTTGTCTTGTATATTTATCTGATGAACGCATTTGGAAAAATGGTACAATGTTAAAATTGTATGTGTGTAAATACTCAGGCAGACACACAAGCACTCACGAACTACATGGTATACAACTCAATAAACATGAAGTGACTACGGCGCTGGCGGGGATCAAACATTTTTCTTAATGGATTAAAACATCAAATAATTTCTGCATTTAAGACATAAAAGAAAGAAGGAGAAAAGGAGGATGTTTACAATCCTGTCGAGGCAAACAGGTAAAAAAGAGAGTCACCAATTGATGTTCAAGAGGACCAGGATATGCCTTTACTTCCAAATGGAATCTTGCCTGAAAATGTCGAGGAAATAGACGGCAACAAGAAAAGTAAAAATAAACACAGAATAGAGAAGAGTTAAATCTCATTCCATCTTCAAGATTATGAATCCTTAGAGCATAACTGAAGAAAATACCTGCGTTATCTGTCCATCTTTTCTTCAAAACAAGTGCCAATGCAGGAATGCCTATCCGCAAATCTGCGTAACAGTATCGTTTTGATTATTAATGCCTGGTGTCCCCTTGCTTGCTACATATGATCTCGATTTTTAATATTTGTTTGCTGGCACAAACAGTCATTAAGACCAACTAAGTTTCTCGGGGGAATTATTTACAGCCTAGGCTGTCATCGCAAATTATTACAGAATTGTTTCATTAACATCAGTTTTCGTAGTCAGCAGCTATAACTACTGCAAGTTATTCCAAACTACGAATAGACCACATGATGCTCGTACTTATTTAATTCAGTATACAAAAATCATTTAGGAGATTGATATTTCTCTGTAATACCCCTCAGTACACATCACCTTTTAAGGTACCCCACCTGTAGCTGACCCTTTCGTTGGGCTGTATTGTTGCTCCGTATCCATTCGTTTATTGTGGCTTATGTCTCCCCACACAATAAACATTCTGTGGTCACCAAAGGCATCATGTTAAAACTGAACTTACGCTTACTCATTGGTTGCTACCTTTGACATTGTCTATATCAAAATTCTGTTGTATCACAAATGATTAACATTGTACTGCATCTCCTGGCTATAGTTAAACAGATGAGGCTGTGATAACGTTTTGTGGGCGACGATGGACTATTTGGTTATTGATTGAAGCTTAACTATCGAAGGTTTACTGTTTCATTGTTGTAATTTTCGAAACTTTACTAAGTGTTGGTATTGTCAAAATCCAAAAACTCCACATTAACTTCTTGGGATTAACAGGGCGTTATATAGTCAAGTACAGTTTTCCGTTAGTCTGAAACCAATTCTATGAGGCCGGTGATAGACAGTGGTTTTTAATCGAATAAGTAAGGTTATCATTGTGACATATGCTATATGTTATGCCATTTTAGTGTGTGGTTCCTTCCTTATGTACCTTTTCACATGATTTCATTGGTTATTTGAAGTTTAATATTGTCATTGTATACATCAACTGATCTAAATAAACTCCATTCTATCTTAAAGATGTCCGTAGATCTCCAAAATGGTTTTATTGATTAGCTTAAACTTTGATCCCTTATGGGCTTAATTAGACATCTGACCATGGCTATAAAAGTTTAACTAAACTTCAAACCAAACTGATAACTCAATTATCACTTAATTGGAATTATTTGAAGCCACTATTAGTTGGTTAAACCAAACTATTGTTGTACTTACTTGTGTGATTGACTGTTAAGTATGAATACACCAGTTAACACCACGATCCGTCAGTTTAATACACCAAAACTAAAAAAAATCTTTGAAAATAAACATTGCTGCTTGGAGGCGAGGTTTCGCAGAAAGTACCAGTTTCTACCATTAATCACACAAAGTAGCATGCTTTAAATAGAGCTTGAGCTATGAGCTAGAGCTTGATTTTTACATATTTGAACGACTAATTTTTATATTAAATATTTTATTTAAAAATCGGGTTATTTTATACTCAACGTTTCTGTCTAGTAAATATATGATACCGATACATAAAAATTGCATAATTATTCTTAAAGGTAACTTCCGACACATTGATTTCAACTATCAACTTAGTAATGTCTTATCCAAATTAAAGAAAAGCCAAGAATTTCTAAATGCTTTGTGTTCTGTGCTCTTTCAGAAGCCCAAGGTTTGGTGAATTGTACAATGTTCCGTTGTCTGTTACACGATCATTTTTTAAAGTCGTTCTTTTGCTCCAAAAATGTCATTTCTATTTCTTTCGTTTGTAAGTATAATTAAACTGATGTAACAACTTACTGCTTAAGTGTCCTCGTTGGTAGAATAGTGTACGATGGGTTCATATAATCGACAATGTTGATCATCTTGGCCATCCTCTGGGCTGAACCTTTCATACTTTGTTTATTTAGTTCATCAAATATGAAATGTTTTTATGTTGCCTAAGAATAGTTTCCCCTGTACTCAATGCCGGTTATTGGTAAGAGGGTGCCCTGTGTCATCAAGTGATTTGGTGGCCTTCAGTGTCACGGCCTGTTCTGAATGAAATGATAAACATATGCTTTATTAGCCTTCTAAAATGAATGACCTCAAATATGTCCTTCAATGAGCTGTACTGGGCCCCCAACTTCCATCGTAGGCGCGGGGCCCTGTGCCGCGGCACACTCGGCACCCTCCGAAAACCAGCAGTGCCTGTACTTGTGTTTAAACAAAGACCCTCAACAGGAGCCAGGTGATCTTCCAGTGTTAGTACTTATTGTATTTGCTCTACTTCTTATCCTATACAAAGCTAATCAAAGGTCACAAGTTCTTAAAATCATGCAAATAATGTATTTGTCAGACCCAACAAAACGCATTAGATTCTTCTTTGAATTCATAATATCCAACAAAATTTCAATATGAAGCCAATTCACTACCGTACCGTTATGACCATAACAAAGAGGGGCCAAATAAACACTGATTTCCCCTAATAAAATCCGACCACAGAATTTCTTGCTCTCTTATGCTCTCTTGTACTTCTTAGTTGAGCATTTCTTAATTGGATTATCGGATTTCTTAGAAAATCACTTAGTCCCTCGTTTCATAAAATAGCAACTATTTCTTTTGCTTTGTCTTTCCAATTAGAAAGAGTTCATTCATGATAAAGTTACAGCAAGTTACAGCAACAAAAGGTATTGCGATTGCTGTATACAATTTTAAATCTATCATTGTCATCAATAAGAATTTTAAAAGTAGGTATTACTTATTGTCTACAGCTTTATTTTAATGTAAACTTATAATTTATAAACTATCAGAAAGTAAAGGCTGGGCAAATGCATTTGCATCATCTTGTTTGCACTGACAGGTAGAAACCACTGATGTCCTAAATGCTCTAGTAATCGATAAAACATTACCTGAAAGCTTTAAACAGACACGATGGTGTATAACCACCGCATAAATACACGTTCATGTCTACAAAAAGTCTCATGCCCACCTTTTAATTCTCAGGTCACTGTTCCATAACGAAACAGTGGATCTTGCTCAATCGCATCCAATCTGGGCGTGTTCCCTATGCATTTTATGCATGAAGTCGGACTTCCTTAAGATACATACTGTATAAGCAGTGATATCAAACCCCTCCATCACGTGGTGAGTATCATAATGATAATGATTACAAATATTGAAAATAATAATAGTGGTAATGATAAAAATAAAGACAAAACTGATGGATATAATGATAAAGATAGTAATGATGCTGCTAATGAAAATAAGGTAGCAATGATAGTGAAAATAGTGAAGATAGTAATGGCATGATAATTTTAAAGAACATATTTTTTTGGAACTTGATTGTTAACATCCCCACCCTGCATGTTCAGTAAGAGTAATATAGTGGATACAAACAAAGGGGTCTCTACCAACAGAAACATACTCAATGTAGGTTTTCGTATATCAGTGATACGTGAAATTAATAAAAATATTCGAAGACTATAGATATCCAAGGGCAACCTCATACGTTTAATGGTATCTAAGTATGACAGATACCTACCGTTGTTGTTTCAGAGTTGATATTTTTTTAAAATATTCTATTCGACGCGGGTATTCTTGGTCTGCTTCCTTAAACCATAACTTCTTTAATACAATTTGCTATTGTCTGTTTATTTTCATCAAACTCACTATTATGAAATTTTACAGTTTCCTAGCAAACCATTACGTTTCAAAACTTTCCATTGCATTTCCTCAATTTCTATCTCAATCAAACATCCTTTTTTCATTATTTTTTGTTATACATTAGTTAATTCCCCCTATTTGTTTTCGTAATTATAAAGGAAGGGGAGGTCATGGCTCTGGAAACCAAACGATTCTCTCAGAATGGCAATTCGTAACCCGTCTTTCGTTCATTTTCTTCCCAAAATTCGTCTTTGTCCTTCCAGCGCGTCAACACATACACACACATAGACAGAGAACAACTGCCAAGAGGTAGGCATGCAATTGGTTGTGGTCTTCTTCACACCTTCGTTTAATGAACTAAATAAAGACATTATTACTCATTCGACGTTTTTTCCCGCCATTTTTGGCAGGGAGTGCATCCAAAGCTAAAGAGGCGCAATCATACCAATTTCACAGACCAGATCACAACCCGGAACTTCAGGGGCTTGGGGCAAAAAGGACAGTGATAGTAGAGCAATAAGAAATCATAATATTTTCATTATCAAAATTCACATTTATAGTTCTACATAAACATCAGCATTAGCAAAATCCTTGGATTAGAGCATTAAATTGCAATTCATGTATTCTCACTAGTGCATCTCTATCAAGCCTACATTCACCCTTACTTCGGAATAGTTTCCACCATAGCTTATAAGGATGTGGGAATATGTAGGTACATGTCGGTATTGTTTTTAGTATTTATTTCTGCTTTACTTCTGCAGCTGTCTATTGAAAATTGGTCTTCTTTCTATTAAGTTCTGATCTTGACCAATGATGATTTATGAGTTGACTTTAGTCAGCCATTTATTATCAAGAATTCCGGTTCGTGAGAAATTGTTTGAACACACAATGTGCATGTTAGAAGCACGTTAGGAGATAACAGAGGCTTTATTGAAAATAAAAATTTTCACTAGCTAAGCTCCGCCTGACGCACAGGCTCCAATGAACTACACACAGCAAGACCTGTTACTACGTTTGACATAGTTATTTTGAAAGACAGCGAAAGACAGCTCTCCTAAGCAAATAGGCGAGAAACCATCTTTCTTTTAACAATATAAACAATCAGTTGAAGGTAAACAGCGCGCCCTTGCCGAATTTATAACGATGAAGCACGACCAATAGGGTTTGTACATTCCCGGTAGACGTACATCACATAATAAAAGTCGGATAATCTCGGACTGTTTTGATCTTCGCAGATAAATTACTATTGCTTTTATACCTTTCGCTGCTTATGTATGTTTATAGTTAGGGGTAAGTAATAGGGGCTTAGTGGGAGATTGAATTCATACTTTGGAGGTATGAATTTGAATAACAATGTCTGTTCATTTATGCTGAATGCTATTTTCTCGTCCGTTCGCATCTCGTTACAACAGTTTAGCAGTTTTAAATTATAGTTTAAGATTGATGATAAAATACATGGCATTGCTAAAATGTCTAAATTGGTTCCCAGCAGGTGTCTCAAATTAATTCTTTTCAAATTGCTTTCCTCTTTGAATCCCGTATTACAGCTATAATACAAAAGCGTGAATACGTTAACATGCAATATAGGGAACAACAACATAACAGGTACAAATAGATTTTGCAAATTAAGATTATCTTCTTCCAAAAACAGACACTTATTTAACAGATTCTTTTGTTGATCAACACCTTCCGTGACGATAGGGATTTGGGGAACACAATCGTTATTTGAGAACATGTCAACACGATGTGCCAAAGCAATACCTAGTGGCAAACAGCTTTGCTAGCAACAAAGAATTGGTCGGAGCTTTGTAAGTATAGGAGTACAATTTAGCTTTTAATTCGATTGATTACTGCAGCATTTTTACGTGATATAAACCCGTTCTTTTAGTAAGCGTAAGTCCACCGCTACTGAAATTTGCTTTTTTTGACAAAGGTCATTGTTCAACGCCAGTCAAGCTGTTGTTTCGACGTGTTTCTCGCTCTTTCAATTTTGCATTAAAATGTAGTTGCAGTATACTCCCGATAAGTGTGATTGGAAGGGAAATGTAAAAATGGTTTTACTCATTATTATCTACTTCTTAGAAGAATGTATTTTCTAAAAGTTTGGAAATTAAGTTGCTTGTCTTGTAGTGACTGAATGTAGACATCGGTGTTGTAAAATCTCGAAGGTGAAAAATCGTGGGACCACGGGGAATAGAACCCACGGTCTCCGCATTGCGAAACACGTCGCGTTTCCACTAAGCTACGGTCCCTTACCAAAGAGAGAAATTTGGGATGTCTATTGTTTGGATGTTGCTTCACTACAGTCTCTCGATACCGAAAGTAGAATTTTGAGTTCGAGTTTTGTGACATTGGCAAATGTGTTTCACCATGACGTCCACAAAAAGATTCGAAAATTTGTATAAAATAGGGTAGCACAGAAACCTCCTGGTCGGAAGGATACCGTAGACCCACTATGGGGGACTACAACGTGGTCAGAAATGTGCCATCTATTTGGAGGGGGGCACAGTAGTTCAAAAGCCATTTCACTACTTAGTGGAAAGATGTCTTCGTCGTTCAATGAAAACAATGTCATTGCACCGATAATCATCACGGTGGAAAGGACGAAAGAGAAGAAAAGGTGTGAGTGCAACCCCACCTGAAAAAGATATTGAATTGAACAACGCTGATGTTGTCTCTAAGAAACGTAACCTGTAGTAGGCTCCATTAGTCTTACTGCATGCGATAAGAGACCTTTTATTACTTGTTTGTCATTTTGAAGCCTTATTTGCAGTAGAAAGATGACAACTACGACTAATCCATGTGCACTTAAGCAACTACTCAGCTTTCTTAGGTAAGAGGGTACTTTTCTGCATAGCGTTTTAAATGATAGCATCTGTTTCATTGATGCTATAAGCGCTCTCTGAACTCCCTTTTATCGTTGCAGAACTCTGCTTTTATTTATCGAATTCCATTACTAAGACATATTTAACGGTAAGCGAGTTATAACGAATCCGAGAAGGTACCAACGTTGTAGACCACATCTTTTCATCCTTGTATCACCGTACGTTATTAGGGCAAACCTCCATTAGGCCGATTATTGACATCTAGTTCTTGGTGACCACATTTCCGTTGCTAGCGCATAACTTCCACTTACTGTCGCTGACCTTCTTCACTGGTTTTTAATCGGGAAAATGTAACTCTGTAAAAACATGAATCAGGCAGGAAAGTAATTCTTCAGACGTTACTGTACTTGTTCAAAGAGGAAAAAAGGAAATAGAGGCTGAATAGAGATAACAGGTGGGAGAATTCCTGGATATTTCCTCATACCTGATGAGTGAAAATTGCTTAAGTAACCTACGAAAGGTCTACCCTTGTAGCTGCTAGAGACATTTGTTTTGTCTTCATGCGAAACAAGAGTTATTTTGTTGTGCCTGCCTAAAGTAGATAAATGGAAGGCCTTTAACAGTCCAACATCATTACTGTAGGGGCTAAAATTGACAATTTGAAATGACTTAGATGTCAATTTACAGCCGTGTACCCATGTTTGCTAATGCTTTTCCCTTTATCTTCAAAGGGAATCTTTTGTCATAAAGGAACCCAGATATTCTTCTGTAGTTATTCCACTCGTATCAAATGCTGCGCTAAAGTCGCCTTTCTTATTGACAAATCAATGTAACATCTTGCCTGTTCAAGGGAGCAATTAGTTTTCTACACTAGAATCTCTAGTTAAAAACGTGCAGGACACTTGTAACAAAACTGTCCCTTTAATCCAAGTCGTTATATTGACTGTTTTTATAACTGCTTTTAACTTTCGAGGTCATTTATGATATTTACAGTAAAACTTTAAATTTACATTGGTTTGTAAATTTACAGTGATTCATTCTTAGAAATCGAAAGCATCAAAATATTTTAAAATAGTTTCATAAAAGATTTGAGCATCACAATCTAAAACTATTTTATTAAACATCTGTACAATACAGGGAAAATAAATGAATTCAAATGTTTACAATAAATGGTCACATTGTAGCTGCAGAAAATCTCAATCTGCACTTATATTTCCTCTGTAGTTGGTAGTTTGGCAGCGTGTGTTGTTACACCGGGTTAAAGACTACAATAAGTCAATACAACATAATTCAGTTCTATCCTTGTCTATTTTGTCATGTGCGTCCATATAGTAGTATGGACATATCAGCTTTCTCTTCCCTGCACTCGAAAACGAGGCTGAATGCGGATTCTTGGAAATGGCGGTAATTTAGTGCATCACAAACATACATATGCGCTTTTACATTGATATTATTTCCTGATTAGCCTTCTAAACACACTATTGATTTCACGGTTTGGTAGATCTTGTTTCCTTGATTGCAAAAGTTTCCTACTTTTAAATTTTAACTTTAATATTTTTGAAATGTTTCATGCTACCGATTTTGTTGAAGATTTATTTACTGTGATTAATATGACTGTGTTCTATAGCTAGAGATGTACATCAACCTGCACGAAAAGAGGACGGTAGAAAGATACGTCGTTAGGAAATGGCATAATAATCTAACCTTCAAGACTGTTTCCTGTTGTGATATTACGTTGTTGGCGCTAGTAAGAGTTTTTCGAGCCTATGCCAAAATTTATATTAGCCCCCTCACCCAAAAATATTCTAACCCTTTCTACAAGTCTGCTTGATGAAATAGTTATGTAGAAATTCTCGACAATGATTTGGGTGAAATGCGTGGCAAGCCGTTTTGATGCTAGAGCTTTCATCAATAAACAAGCTTACTTACAAACCATCCATTTGCAAGGAAGACATATCCAGTACCGGATAAAAAGAAAACAAGAGAACAAACATCTCCTGTTGACAAAATTCACCATCTGCTTCAACGTTTATCGTTTGTGACAAAAGTAAATTTAATTAACACTCTTGTTGTATTTCCCTGATTCTAGGAGTCGGGTCAACGGATGCTTGAACTAATTACATTTGCTGTGTTTTTATTCCTTTTCAAAACTAAACACGTTGCGAGACAAAACAAGACGTGTTTGATAGAACGTGTTTCTTGTACTTTCAGATCCGAGGAATCAATGTCATAGAAAACGAACGTTGGAATTTAGCAAACATTTCATTTGAATAAAAGATCCAGATGACATGTCATCTCATGTTGTCTCTCAATTAGAGCAAATAGGCCTACTTTGGTTAAGCTCTACCAACTGGGTTAAGTGAACAAACATATGGAGAAAATAGGGAGATGGAAAAAGGGGGATTCTTACCCACTGATTTCATATCAGAACGTATAGATTTGTTATAGAGACATCAAATAAACTAACAGATTATGGTCAAGGGCAGAATTAAAAGCATTCTGAACACAATTATAGAAACACAGTATTATTCATTCTAAATGTAACAATCTTGAATAATTTAAGACATGAACTTACACTTGTCTTATTAGCTCTCCATGTTCCTTTTCGCCGTATCAAAAAGCCTTTTCAATGGCAAATAAAAGTTCTTGGTTGACTATTGTAGTCTTATATATCAATTCTTCAGGATACATTTCTATTGGTATAAATGTTATTAGAATACCAGAAGACTGAATTATTTATGGAAAGAAAGTTGACATAGATATATCAAGATATGTGAAGATATAAGAGATGTGAAGGTAACCAAGACGAGTCAGAGCAGAGGAGCCATGAGGAATGAAATAAAAAACATTAATGCGTATACGCTAATGTATTTGAATCGTTCTTGAAGTTTCCACTGAAAGGCATTGGAATATAAGTGAAATGAGTTAGATTAATAGAGGAACTTTGTTTCTTCCTCTAACCATTTCCTTCAGACAAAATAAGTACACTTGGTGTAGATAAAAGCTTCGGTCGCTCAGCCAGGAAATGGGCTCATTTTTCATTAGGCTCACTTAAAACACGAAAGGTTGAACAAAATAAATGATAGCATCAGATTCTAAACTTATCAGCATGGGATCTGCTAGTCTATTCAATATACATGGAACAGTAAAGAGAAGTTTACGAGCACTTTGCAGATGAAGACATAAAAGAGCATAATTTTCAACCAGGTGCATGCGCACACAGTCGTAACTTTTCCTGCTGTTTTAATAGAATTTCGTAGGAGATTTTACTGAGTTAGCAAATAGTCTGCAGTATACATAGCCCCTTTTGCCACTATACAATAACGAATTTTAAGGAGAAAGATATTCGACTGTTATATCGTTCTTAAATAACACCCATATGTCTTTTCTTAGTGGTTTGATCTTACCTGTGTAATATCCTGTAATAAGGGCCGCGATGGTCAAGTAGATAATGGCTTTGCCTTCACTTTCCAAGGTTTAGGGCTTGATTCTCCCAAAGGCATTCATGACGTCGGGAAAGAGGTCCAGTCTAATAGCGCTCTATACTCCGTTAAAAGCTCTATATACATGGGCACCACCCTAGCCCCTTTCGAGAAGAGTGCACAACGTAAAAACCACATCATCAACGTCAGTGAAACGATTGACACAAACATTTACCACTTACTAGTTGTTCTGCTTTTGTCATCCTTTTGGTATCCAGATATATTTATCTGCTTTGTAAATAAGGCCACACAGTTTACCCCTTACTATGGTCATTGTCTGACAATAATTTATAGAAATTGGGTCCTTATCAAAGAACATTGGACCATGACCCAATTACTAAACTGTATAAGGACTAGGAATTGCCTTTAAATCATAAATATAATAATTTTATGATAATAAGAAAAAAAATATATATAGATATATAAAGATTGTATTGAAGAAGACCCTAGAACCATTGTAATGTCTTACCCTTTTTGTGGGGCACCTCTTTTAAATTCCTGTGTACGCCGCTGACGGAGGGTTTGCCATAAAATTGATGTTATTATACGCAAATCGTCATTTCCTACCTTAAGCTCTGTAGTTCAAATCATTAAGTGGTTGAAGCTCTGTGTTATCCTTCTTCAACCACCAGGAATCGTTGAATCTTCTCTTTTTATGTGTCATGCGCGATGGCATTGACGATCATGCTTTTCCAATCTTCTCTGTGTTGACATGCTTGAATGAGATCGTTTCCATTTGCCGTGTTAGTCCATTCTTTGATGCTGCTCAAATATTCTCTGACTGCCTCTTGCTGTTTTACCATCTAATTCCCAGTCAGCGATAGATTGTCTATTCCTTTTCTTCGCATAACGTGACCTTAGGCCGGAGTTACACTATACAGGATCACTAGCATATCGCATTACTTTTTACCCCGATCCAATGGCCTCTAAACCGATGTACAGAACGAGGCTGTTACACCATGCCAGATTGTGTTGCAATAAGAGGATCGACTCTTCAAGCGAACATTTCGCTCTAAAATTACTTTTGGGAACCAAAACTGGGTCCTCCCTGGCAGTGATCAGGGAGAGGATTGCAGCAAAAATTCAGGGAATCCGTAAAAATTTCAAGAAGGCCGTTGACAAAGGAGCAGGAAGTGATGACGGGAGGATAGTATTGACGTCTTATGATGTCTGTAAAGCTATTTGGGTTAGCTCAACGTCAACTGAAAGAACTGAAAGTATCAAAGACAAGTTATTTTTCCTGTCTAAAACAACCATTTATAGACCCTAATGGCATATTGAAGTAGCTGGGGTAAAAGCAGAAGTGGGTTTAGGGGTCTTGGTATGTAGTCTAGTTTGAATTAGACGGGGTTTAAATCCGGCTATGTGTTTTCTTTTTTCAACCTATACCAAATTACTTCTTCGAAATAACTTTCCCGCCAAATAACTCCCCTTTGTCTCACACTATCGGTTAAATACAAGTTGATGCTCTCTTGCAAAGATTGCTCCTTACTGGGGACGATTTCACATCATGGCTACAAAAATAACGGGAGCACCTATCTGTCCTCCTTCCATAATCTGGAATGACTTCAGAACCAACAGAAGTGCTCAATGCTTCGACCAAGACTTAAATTTTTGTAAAATGGAAGTTTCGTTAATATCTTTCTTTGAAGGCCACCTATTTTTCCACGTCTATTTGAAATCGATTAGAGACAATAAAGCGCTGTAGCAACTCCGTTGTGTACTGCTTGTAGTCTTCTCCTCCACTTGTTGGACCTCGCTATGTGTGGTGCGAGTTTTTTAAATGAAACTTTGTCAACATACGTCACTGACACGATCGGTCAATATTGACATTCTGAATTTTTGTTTCCACTACTCTGGTAAGGCAGTTTCGTTCTTGAAATTATCATACTAGCCTAAGCATCGTCAAGAACGAGTTCAGAATCGTCTAGGAGCTTTGTCAATCCTTGACTGAAACCAAGTACGAGTTCTCCTAGTAGATGGAAGGGTTAGCAGCCGTGAAAACCTTGTTCGTCGTGCAATATAGTTCATGGTTGTCAACTGAAACCGCAACAATGTAGCTTGCAGAGCAGCATGAAGTCCAGCAAGAGCAAATGTGAGCATCTCAATAAAACAGTTACCTGCTATTATATAAACAACCTGTGCAAATCGAGAGCAAATACTACAACCTTGGACTATGAAATATAAAAGTTCCAAAATATTGTTCAGTTTGAAAACGAGCATTTTGGGCACTTGCATGTCAGACCTCCCTGCAACTAAGTGGAGAGGTCTAGAAAACAAATAATACCACACCTTGACACCCTTTTATGTAACAAGTGTCTTGCGTGATTTGCTCCATTTTCACCGAAATTTAGTTGAAGTTTAACTTCTATTTGTCCATGATTGTTGCAAAATACAGAAACTTCTGCTATCTTGGTGTTCACCGTAGCTTTGGTCATGAGAAAAGGTGTGAAAAGGTGATATCGAATACGCGTTATACCACTTCTACAGCGATGTGACTTTGTATCGGATTCAGGGCTTCATAGGATACCGGAACTCGTCGTTTAAGTATAAACAAACCACCGATACGGTGTTTAAAGTAATCCGATATGCTAGTAATCCGGTATAGTGTAACTAGGGCCTAAAAACGCCAGTTTCCAGATTTTAATGGTCGGTGACAGATTGTACCTTATGTTAGCTATTGCTAGTACACGATCATTTGATACTTTATCTGTCAATGAAATCCTCAGCATTCTTTTCCGTTTCCTCCAAACGCATAACAGACGAGATCCTCCGTGTCTCACATCCATGTATAAGGATAGACCATACTTAACAACTCAGGATTCTGTGTCGTGTTGATATAATGATGTTGGAACTTGTTCAAGCAGAACTCTTTTTGTTGCATGCCTCTTTACTCAATGCTATTCTCCGCCTTGTTTGACATTCAGATTTACCGTTAGATGTTAGAAGCTTCCAAGATAGTTGAATCTTATAACTTGCTTTATCTTTGTTCCAGTTGCTGTAAGCATACATGTTGGTGGGCTATGCTTCTTTGATTCTGTCATCGAGTATGTTTTCTTTGCATGTAGTGACAACCCCAAAAACTCACTCTCTTCTATAACTGATCACATCATCTTCTGGTTCTGCAATCAGGACAATACCATCTCACGTTGCTCACATTTTGTCTATTCATAACCACTCCGTGCAACTCTTCGATTTCCCTCATGATTATCTCACGGTACAATGAAATCAAGGCTGGTGATAAAACTCACCCTTGTCGAACACCTCTCTCAATTTTAATCCAATCACTCAGTTCATTTTCCACTTTAGTAACAGGAGTCTGTTTCCAGTATAGATTTCTTATCCATCGCAGCGTCTTCCATCTATATCAAGTTTATTAAGTATGCCAAACAGTTTTTCATGTCGAACCTTGTCAAATGCTTTTGAACAATCAATAAAACATAGATACAGATTCTTTTGAACCTCCATACTTCGTTCAATCACATTGCGCATGATAGATATCGCATAAGTAGTTTCCTTTCCTTCCAAAAATCCGCATCGTACATCTGCAATTTCTTCTCTTATAGGTCATTTCATTCTTTTTATTAGGATTTTCAGCATCAATTTTGTTATGAGGCTTATAAGACTAATAGTTCGATATAGCTTACATTTTGTGGGGCCTGCTTTTTTCGGCAGGGTTATTATTATTGATGAAGACAGGTTCTTTGGAATTGCACCAGTGTCGTACGTTTATTCATGATTGATTTCGTTTTACTGATTCCAATATCTTCAAGTGCCTCAATCATTTCTGCCGAGATGTTGTCAGGTCCCATTGCTTTCCCGTGCTTCATGCTCTTTAAAGCACTTTCAGTTTCTTCTTTCAAAATGGGTGGTCTTTTCATTTCGTTATTGATTATTGGTCTTTCTTTTATATCGCCTTCAAACAAATCACCGATGTATTCTTCCCATCTACTAAGAAATCTCATCTTTTCCCATTATTATAGTTCCAAGTTTAGATTTTAAAGACCCACTTGATGAACAGTAGGTTTTCCCTGCTAGTTCCTTTACTTTGGTGTGTGCTACTGATGGATTTCTATAAATTTATCTCTCAATTTCATCTCACTGTTTGTTCCTCCACGCTTCTTTCTCCTCTCTACATTCTGTTTGATTGGATTATCCAGCTCTTTGTACTTTGGCATCTCTTTTTTATACCTTCCTTCGTTCTCCCATCATATCAAGAATATAATCTACCATCTGTCTCTGTTCCTTTTTGGCTTTGGTTTTCGGAAAAGTTTCTTCTGCACTTTTATTATTTTATTATATTCACTTATATTTATGAGCTCCATTCTTCTTCTTTCTCTTCCGTTTTTAAATGTTTGCTTTTCTCAAACCTGTTCGATACTTTCAATTGAAATTCACTTCTTACATTATGATCTTCACGTAGTCTTTTAAGCTGAATATTGGATTGTTGTTTAGTTGTTTGCAGTTTGTACAGTCTAATTTAAACTTTGGCCACTGCCAGATTATAGTCACAGTTGATATCTGCTCCTGGGCAGCTGTTACTTTGTTTCACTGCATTACTTAATTGTTTGTTAATCATGATGTCATCGATTTGATTACGTGTGTTCGAATTTGGACTAACCCACGTACATTTCCTTCCTTTGTGATTCATGCACCAGGTATTCGTTACCATCAGATCATTCCCTTTGCACCAATGAACTAATATCTCTCTTAATGTTCGTTTCGAGTACCTAAGCCTTAGGGACCAACAATATCTTCTTCTTTGCCTTTACCCACTTTCAAATTTAGGTCTCCTATAAGGCCAAGAATGACATCCTGTGATTTGCATTGTGACATCGCTGCATCTACATTTTTTTAAAAACTGTCCATTGCATCTGTTGTTGGTGCATGCACTTGTATTACTGATATATCAAAAAGCTTGCCCTTGAACTTCACAAGTATTACTCGGTCTGATAATGCCCAATACCCTATCATAGACCTAACTGTTGCTTGGTCGATTGGCATACCAACTCCTCTTTCATGTACCTCTCCTCCTGAGTATACAAATGTATGTTTACCCGTTGTGATCTTACCTCCTCCTTTTCATCTTACTTCGCTAACTTCCATTATATTTATGTTGTATCTCATAGCTGCCTTTTTAATGTTGAAAAGTTTTCCAGATTGATATAACGTGTGGACATTCCATGTTGTTACTTCTATTTCATTTTGATTCTTGAAAACAGTCATAGGATAACGATCTGGACACACCTGCTTTCACTCAACTTCTGAGTAATCACATTCACGTCTTTGTTGAAGCAAGAAATATAAGGGAGTTTTCGCAACACATGACGAGCAACTAGACGACGAAGAGATTGTAGAGAAAAGACTGGGACTAGCGCTAATGCGCATGCTTCATTTAGGTCATTCCCCACCCGCCTCTCGTCATCCCCTCGTTGACTACGAAACGTCTTGAAAGAACGGCGGTCAAAATTCAAGGTAGCCAAACCTTGAACAACACAGTTGGGTAAATAATTCCGTTAATTCCCTTTTCGGTTATTTTCTGACGAATTTTACTCTGAGGAGTGTCAGACGAAAAAAGCTTTTTAGTACAAAGTGATTTCGCTATTTCGTGCAGTTTTATTATTCTGTACTATCAACAAACTTTTCGGTCAATTTACACAGAGAGAACCTCTAAACAGGAAAACCCAAGTAGGAATACTTCGAATAAAGTTGCGTCTTTGCTTGATAAAGCACGTGTTCCACGTAAATAGTAAAAACAACCCGCTCCCTTCAAAACCCAAATGTAAAAAATAGCCCATACTATTTCAAAGTATGTCTTTCCGCACACGACAAGGAAGGAAAAGGAACGAAAAGAAACTATTTTACCCCTTACTCTTACAATTTACTTCACTACTAATTTCAGCAAGGCAGCAAACTGAACGTGCTGTATCATTGAAAGAGATTTTAAAGAATTAGTCGGTGAAAATGACAATAATGTATCGATTTTGTACAAGAGGGTTTATCTTGTCGATGTTTACGGAACTACGATTGTCTGAGTAAGAGCTCCTTTCCTAGAATTTAACTCATTATCATCTAGGTCGGTCGTTACGAAAAAAAATTTTAATTGTTGCAAGTCTCCTTTTGACGGTTTAGCCAAAATGGCCTAGAAAATAAGCGCGTATCATTTTTTAAAAAAGTTTCTAACAACCTTTAGGTTTTTACTATAATATCTAATAAGCCACAGATTAGGACAGTTATAGAAGATATCAGTGACAGTCATGACAACCTGGTTGAAAATACACATGTCCAGAAAGCTTGATGACAGGCCAATAGATATTTAACAAGTTTGGTTAATAGGTTTGCATTTCGTGTAGTAGTCGTAATAGGGTAGACCTAGATGGTCTACCTACTACCAATTAGCTAAATAGTGGATTTTTTAGGATATTGAGTTATTTAAAATGAGGTATACGTAATACTAGTAATGGCAAGTGAGCACAACATTTGGAAGGCAGGTAAGCTCTTGTAGATTCGAGAATGTTGGAGGGGTATGTATATGTATCAATAGTTCATGCTCTGATAATGTCGTGGACCCTCGTTCCTTTCTTGACAATTGCAACTTAATTAATGACAAGTTAGGGTTACCCTACCTTTCTCTCTCTCGCTACAAACTATATTGTTTGTTGTCATTTGGTAGTAGCTATTCAAGAACCTACTGAAACTTACATTTGTTCCAATTGTTTCCAAACAATCCACGCTAGAACTTGATCTTTTTACAACAGTCACAGTTAACCGTTTATTCACTGATACATACTTCTTTGTTTTCAGATTTTGCCAAATGGTGTGATTGTTCTAATTAGCGAATATCGTGCTTGTTAGGATGTAATAGTTGCACTATTTATATTTGTTGACATTATCAACATATTGTGGATGAGCTTTAAGTTATTGCAATTATTGCTCTTTTTGACACTTGAAAAAGCAGATGTAAGTCTTGTTCACAACCCAGGGACAAAAACTTATGTAATAACGATATGGTAATGTTAAGTAAGTACCATAGTTTCAAGGAATACATAGGGGTATGCCGGGGGTGCACTTCAGAAATAAATCTGCCTCTTAATGTTAGGTTCCCCCTTTTGATCAATAATGCATGTCCATTAGTAAAATGCCAAGACCCTTCGTATCCACGAACTGAGGAGTTTTTTTAAGTGAAGAAGATATTATATCAACCATTAAGTACCTTCTTCACTATTTTTTCTTCACTGCATTGCCTCATTATTATTCAGTTATACGTAGACGAATACGGTAACAGTAACAATACTTGATCTTTCAGAAGAACGTGTTAGATAGGTCACTATCAATCAAACGCCGAGGAGGAGAGTATGAGAGAGGTATCTCATCATCTGATTTCTTATCTTTATTTTACCCAATACCTCAAATGAACTTTAATTGAGAAAATTTATAAATATTTTTATTTTCCAATCATAGAAATGATTATTGTTAATACAGCTGCATTCACTTCCTAATAATTACCTCAGGGGTATTAATTAGAAGTTCGCGATGCAGCTGCTTGCAAGATAGGAATCAATTAACAGAATCTATTCTGCAAATGTAAGTAAGTTGACAGTCAACTTACATCGAGCACTTAGTTTTTGTCTTATTAAATAACTTTTGAAACTGCATGCCTGCCAGAAAGAGACATTTTGAAAAGAACTAAATATAGTCTTGATACTTGATACTAATGATGGAAAAAATTTCCCAATCAAAATGACCAAAACAAAGACCTTTCCCTTGTTGAAAATTAGTAAGATAGACGGTAGGTTCCAATACAGAGTTTTTGAAAAATGTCGTCTTTTCCATGTCGAATTCTTTAAAATGGTCATTTAAAGCTCTAGTTTATAGTGTTTTTGTGACATTACTTATCACATCAACAACCAACAGTTTTCGAGATCATTTGAGTACGATGATGCTTACTTTTGTTGTTTATATATCTGACCATATATTAGCATACCAAGATACTTAAAAAAACATCACCATTTAACTTTTAACAACTTTCAGCTTTAATCTTCAGACTTCCTCCCAAATTAGTGTTGTATTACTTCACTCTGTTTTTGTTTTTTTGTTGTAGTCTGGATTACTCTCGGATGATCAAATTCAAGGTGAGCTTTTAAAGTAGTATAAATGATTTGACTGATATTGCTTCATAGTGAAATCCAATTAGCAGATAGATTTTCATAACGACTTGAAAAGCTTTCTGTTCACATACAAAAGCAGGGATTTTTACGTCGCGGCGAGGCGCGGTTTAAAAATGTTACGTTGGTAAACGTATTGGTAAACGTAAATTGTTCAACGAATTAGTTTTCAAGTGCAGTTCTCACTGAGGACAAAGCGAGACGAAACGATGTGATACCCTATCCGATACAATGTAAACATGATCCAAGTGTTCTATAGGTATTACATCATTCACATGGTCGTTATTTTTTATCAGCCTCCAATTCAAGCACTTTAACACCACGTACCCATAGAGACGGATGCCACTACAGCTTTCAAATTGAAAATGGCAAAGCCTAGTGCATCAAAGCACTTTTAAATTTGGGAGTATGAGATATAACAAAATTGTTGCAATATCACAGATTTAAATTGTGTAAAGCTTTATTGACTTCCATTGATTACATTCGAAAATTGCTCTCTCTCTCTCTCTCTGTGGTATGGTGTTGTGGGGTAGAAGTAGAGCCAATCGCGACGACAGACGGTCTGACAATGACTCCTCGTAGTCTTGACATAGATCTAAATGAATGAATAAATAAAAAAAGTAATTTTTTCAGATCTATGGTCTTGAAACTTTCGTCGTTGCTATTTTTGTTCTCGAATATCACTAGAGGCACCACCATCTTCATGAAGCAGCGGGAGTGTGGCCATAGTGAAGTTTTCTAAGGCACGTTGATATCTGCAACAGAATGAAAGAACATGAAGAAATTGAATGAAACAATTTGTGGATACTCTGATCCTATGTATGTAAAGAACACAGCTAGATAATTAGTTCGTTCATTGTTATTAAAATCGATTTTATTATCTTCATGTTTCTTTCGTTAACTTACAGTAAGCTTCTGGAATAAGCTTAACATATGGTACAAAATTTTTACTGCCAGTATTTTTTATGAATTATTCTATCTTGCAGTTAAGACACCAAAAAGAAGTTGCTTATTGTTGCGTGACTTAAATATTCTAATTTCCTAAAATATATGCAACTCTGATGAATCCTTGTGCAGCATTATAGGCACATGCAATATTAGTAGCATGATCCGTCTGCACCATGCATAACATTAGGCTGTAGAGACAATTTTCTACAATCGTTGATCAAAAGCCAGGGCTTTCTTTTACTGTTACTGAATTAAGTGACTCAGCTGTCTAGAGCTTTAGAGTCGGATCTTTAAAAAGTAAGCTTCCTGTCCAGAATACCACAGACTGTCGACGCGCAGGTGATTCTTTAAAATAGTTGACTCATTTCCTTGTTACAAATAGTCTTCAAAAGCAGCAATTTGCTTCCTCGCACCACTCAACATGCATTGGCTTAAGAGACTTAAGAAAGCTTCTTCATGATCGTATCGTTGCTTATATTCTTTTTGCAACGCATTCATTATTTCGCTTTGGCTGATATTTTGGTTATTCTGCTAATATGTGCACCAAATAGTCTGCCGTATAAGTAGGCATTATTTTCATTCTTTTAACCAAGGATAAGTACCTCAGTAGATGCAAACCCCTCTAGAGGACGGAGGTCTCTGTTTTAGTCAAGATGCATTTCGATGCATTATATAAATTACTAGAAACAAACCTGCCACCACAGCAACCTTGTATGAGCGACAGGTTTTGTTAAGTTAATAGAAAGTTAGAGTCATGATAAACCGTCAAAATGATGAGGATGGTAACGCCATCAACGTCTCATCTCGTATTTCATAAAGGAAAGGGCTGGTACCGCTAAGGTCACCACACATGAATAAAGCAGTCGGGTATATAATTAAATATTAGGCCGTCTTGAGAACCCGCCATAAAGATATGATGGCTAAAAGCTAACGAGAATACTACCTATCTACTAAACATAAACTTGAACAAATTCTTTTTCGTTTAGACTCTTTAGTCTAAATGCCTTGCGTATTACTAATGCAATCCTTCGGGCACAAAATATTTCTGTTTGGGTTTCCTCTATTACTGTAATATTGCACTTGGTCGTACCTCGATCGTCACATTCGCAAAATGTTCAAAAAGCCCGCCTTGTGAAAAAATACACCCGCCCCTCCCCTTTGAAGCTTTCTTAGGAAAGATTAAAATGACTTTTTGGGGGTTCTTTTTTGGCTTTTCTTGTCCTATCTTTGGATGTTGCGTTAAAAGGCTGATTTCCACGCTACGATTTTGTCAGCCGACTCACAATTGGTATGACCTAGTCTATTGTTCAGGAGCCTGATTTCACAGTTGATGATCTAAGTACGAATCGGGACGTTTTTTAGAAAGTCTGTGACATTTGAACAGATTTACTCCAGATTTTGGATGTCGTGGCATCAGAAACTACATTACTGTTAGAACGTCTTGTAAGGACACTCTGTAGGCATAGCAAAGAATAATGCCGTGAGTTTTGTTTGCAATTTTAGAATAGTCGACGTTTTTGATAACAAACAAACCAGCGAAATAACTATGTAGTTTCTGATGCAAGGCTTCCATCCAGATGAAAGCAGCCCTCAGAATCAAGGTGATTGCTTATTTTCCATTCTAAAGTAAGGTTTCCTATTTAGCTTCTACTGTTTATGAAAAAGATAAAATCCCAAACAGTGTTTTGTGCTCAAAATTGTCGATCGTGTCGTGGAGGCCAATTACACGTGCGACTAATCTTGGGTTGGTCACGTGACGAAATCGGCCCGACAAATCGTAGCGTGTAAATCAGCCTTAACACAACATCCAAACACAGGACAAGAAAAAAGCAACATTTTATTGTTTAACCACCAGCCCACCAACCCCACCCCCAACGCCCTATAGTTCAGCCAAATTTCGTAAAATTGTCGACATGGTTGGGTTACTTGTCGGGACCTGAGTTTGCTGTCGTAGCCACTTACTTTTAGTGTTTGTTCGTACTGTGGAGCCTAATCAATGAACGCCCTCTTGTCGCAGCGATATGTGGAGACTAGTTTGTTAACAGAAAATATTAGTTGCCTTGTAGCAGACGGAGGATGGTCAGAACGGAAGTCTATGCACACACAGTTATTGTAATTTCCTAGAAGCTTCTGAGCATAAACAATAGGACTCTTATTTTATTTTGAATTCGGGCTCATTTTGATCACGTGATCAAAATGAATACAAGATCCTGAGAAAGATGGAGGCAAATGATCAGCTTTGCTTTGTGAGCGACGAAGATATTGTTCAGGTTGTTGATGGCCTAGATGACAATGCTCAACTGCAACAGGAATTTGAGGAGGAAGCTATTGAGGTAAGTGCCATCTTTTCATTTTTGACAGGCTTTGTTTGAGGTTTTACAGTTGGCAAATGTCACATCTTGTTGGCCTATAACTTCCAAACACAACTTTGCTTTTGGTTGTTAGCGACTTCTGATTCAATTTCAATTATCTCTTAGAGGTTCAGTCGAATACTGTACAAGGGCCAAATGATTCCACTAAAGACTTGCCAGAGATCATGATACCTGCCGCATGTCAATAATAGTTTCAATAAGGATACTTATTGTTATGATCTTGCATCATGCCAAATCTTTACGACCATGTTGCAAAGTAATTTTCTCTCTTTTTTTGTACTAGGTTCGGAAACGCAGACGCAAATTCTCATGTCGCAGTTGTAACAGAGTATATGAAAGCGGTTCGGGACTACAAAGACACGAGCCATCAAAACATCAAAGCCTTAATATCGAGCAACGTAGGGTCGTAAATATCATACATTTCGCCTTGAATCGTGTTATGGAGACGAAAGTAAACAAGCATTTAGCTCGTACTACGACCAAAATGTATTTCTCGATTATGCTAATATAAGCGAGGATTTCTCCCCTAAAATCTCTGCTCTATTATGTAATTAAAAAGATACGAAAAATAAGGAAACGTTTTACAGCGAATTCTAGTCTCGGGTGCTTAATACAAGTGGGCGTCTTAATAGTTGTCGGGGTGGGAAAATTGTTTGAAAATTGATAAGCGTGGGAGGTTTATTATACGTTGGGGTGCGAAAATGTTTTGAAAATCAATAAGGGTCCCCCCACTTGTACTAAGCACCCGAGAATACGCCCTTCTCAAAATTTATTCATAAATTTGAAAGCGAGGCTAACTTGGAAGAAACACATCGGCGAGCGACAACTGTTATTGTCACTGCTGCATTCCACTATGTACTTTGGACGAAAGATACGACAGTGACCTTAGTTTTCGTACGTTTCCAATAAACCGGGAGGGACGAAAGGACTGGATAATGAAAATCGGAAGAGATGAGGGCAAACGTTCTAAGGTAGGTTGCCTTAAGGGGTGTTTACACTGTGAGATCTGTCGAAAGATTTGTCTTCTGGTCCGGATCGATGGCTTGTCCGCGAGGCAGAAATCCGCTGAAGAGACAAATCTTATGCAGTTGAGCATGTTCTACTCTGAAAGACTTGTC
>JAAAKL020003217.1:0-23744 GCA_010016065.2 Carybdea cf. marsupialis auct. non (Linnaeus, 1758)
TGAGTTGGTTCCTCTTCCCCTCAACAGGTCAAGATCCATTCGGTATACCGAAGCTCTTAATGACTTTTCGATTTGTATTCCTACAACAAACAGAAATTTCTATGCTAACAGTTTCTTCCCTAGGACAGCCAAGATCGTGAACTCTCTGTCTTCAGACTGTTTTCCTCTTACTTATGATCTTATCACTTTTAAATCTAATGTAATCGCCATCTTCTTGGAAATCTTTAATTTTTTGTCTATAATTACATCTATTTTTGTGTTCACATTTTCTTTCTACTTCTTTCAAAGTAACTCAATACTTTAGATTGGCAACTCTGCCTTGTATTGAGTGCAGGAATTTTTTTTAAAAAAAACAACTGTTTACATCATAAAAAAGTTTTATAAGAAATTGACAAGGAGCCCTTTTCTTTCTTTCACGCTAAAGAGCTGGATAGTTATTTGGTACCAAAGGATCATAGGGCCCCACAGGACCATTGGGATGGACAACGGTTCTGTCAGTATGTCAAATACTTTAAATTATTAAAATGGCTAGCAGATCATCAACTCTTTTGTTCAACAGTTCGATCGCTTGCTGAATGGTTTCTCTTTGTAAAACCTCCTATAACCTAACTTAGGTTTTACATCAGTGCAGCTTAAATGACTGATATTTTGATTCTATGACCTACGTATCGGTCATCACAGAAATCATTTTGCTTTATAAGAGAACAACTTTTATGGAAAGAGATATATCTTTAGCTCTTTCTTATTCCTATTCATGCGATAGCCGCTGAGTTAAACCTTAAGTTTGGAGAGATTGCAGTAAGTAACACCAGTACGTAGGTGAACACGTTCAACTTTGAAAGAAGGCATGGCCGATTTGAATCCCATTGTCTTAATATCGTGAAGACAGGAACAGATGGTGTTGTGTTTAATGTGAAAAATGTTGTATCCATGTTGGAATGAGAGAATAAAATGTAAAGGGAGAGAATCTTGAACAGCTAAATCTATATAACAGTAGAAAGTCTCTGAGAGTGTATGTTTATCGATTGTAAGCGTTTTCTTTTCCTGCACAGCTAAGATTAATCTCCATATGGATATTTAGGATGACATACAGTAAGAAAGGAAAAAAATGTTTCCGTCATTGACAGAATGCTGTATATGCAAATAGAAGGTAGTTTAATTTTAGAGGCGTAACCCTTTGGGGTCAGGGAGCCCAGGCACCCAAATATATAATACCGTCTTTGCTTATAAATTTTAGTATCTACGGTTCAGTTTTTAAGTAAATAGAGCAGAAAGATATGTACATTGATGGTCGTTGCACGAAAGATTCCAGATGTGGTTCTGGACCCAAACATAAACCACCTTCTATCGAAAACTCTCCACAGTCTTGGCCCTTAAATTTTTGACTGTGTTAAAGAACCAGTGTGGCTCCTCCGAGTTTAGAAGGTATTTATTGTGAGTTTGGTGTCAACTTTTTGATGAGATCTGGTACGTCCTAGATACTCTGGCTTTGTAAGATTTCTCTCCTCCCTTGCATGGGTCGTGTCCCATTTCAGCTTATTGAGAATTGATAAATATAGATTATTTTTAGTTTATTCGCAAAATGTTTTTTCCTTCCCTGGGTCTCCCTCCGACCAACCCTCCATGAACATCAAGTGCCATTCATTATTACTGTTCCAGCATTTGCAACACGTTAATCTTCTTATTTTGAAGCGAGTTAGGATTCTGCTGCTAAACTAGTTGACTTTAAACAAGAGGAACATTTATCAGCAGAGGGGACAAGTTTATGCCTCCATGGTGTCTTGCTACAACTTGGTACAATTGGATGAAGTATGCCTTTACGCCCCCATTCTACCACGATCTACATTTGTCGTCGTCATCTTTCTTCCATCGTATGAGCTTCGAAGGTTGTCATTGAGTTATTCATCGTCTCGATGAGAAATGCTGTTCCGGGTTCCTTCCCCTGCCAAAGTGTGGTGTTTGCCTCTTTGGAGCCAAATCTCTAGCAAAGCCAATGCCTATTGTTGTCACGTTGCTCCATTTCCATCTTTCTTGCTTCCTCATATCTCTGCGGAAGACCGTCAAATTCTGCCAAACAATGCCTTCTCGTGTTATCTGAACTACTCGCATAACAGAGGCATGTTTCAAGCTGTAAATTGCCATATTCACTGCTCCTCTACGTACTGCAAGATTGTATTCTCTGTGCTCTGGTCAATGGCATCTCATACTTCTTTAGAGGCTACATCAGTCTAGGTAGGAGATCGTGTATCTACCAGGCTGCCCGATTTTTCGCAAGCTATTTTCTTTCAGCCATGTAGCAACTTGTTCTAAACTGCTTTCCCTAGTTGCCTATCATCCACCTCTCTGTTGTGCTATCTTCTCGAGTTCTTGAACGGTTGGTCTTTTAGGGCTGCAATATTTGCTCCTCAAATCCTATTATTTTCCTCGTCCTACTTTATCTTTCAATTTGTCTATTTTCTTAATTGATTGACTTTTCATTTCATTCCAGACCAAGAAATCAACAGACTAAGAACTTAACGGGTCAGCACATTACCCATCTGATGCTGACACTTTGAGTTTACCTCAATTTCATCAATGTGGGCCTTGCATAGTGCACTGGCGAGAGTTTTCACTATTACTTTATGACCATCGCCTCTGTAGGTACGAACAGGGTAACTGACATGGCGCATCCTGTTGAAGTAGCAACTGCTTCCTTACGTTGTTTTTGATATATCTCACACTGTAGTAGGCCATTCCTATGGTTAAATTTTTGGGGGGTTTTCAAGAGAAGTACGTTACTTCACAAATTGGAATTCCTATAAATGCATGCCATACATTGTACTGCCTATGCCTCCCCCCCAATACCCTTTACCTGTTTGCACTACTGCATTTAACATGTTAATTGCTATGATTGATATCTTACGTTTGTTAAATTTGCTATTGTAGAGTAGTGAAAAGGCAAATGCATTGAAAAGAACAAGTTCAAAGATGAGTTCAGAAAATGAGGAGTTTAAGGCATTTCTCATCACAAACTATCATCATATCAGAGATCAATTTGAATCACAAAGCTTTGCTGTATAATCTTCAAAAGTAAATCTTCTTCGGAAAATGAAAAGCCTCGCCCTGGAGAGGTTTCTGACATACATCTAGAAACAACATTTCTATCCAGAATAAATAAATAAATAACAGTCTTAAGTAGAATCAGCTTATACAATATTTTCACCGAAACTCTTTGATTTTGAACACCGGTTGTGATTTTCAACATTCAAGTTAAATTGGAGACACTAAAAGTAATAACTAATTGCTCCTTGTATCTTTTTGTAATGCAAATTCTAAGCCTAAATTGGCAAAATGTTTTCGTGACTTTTCCAAAAAACATTTTAACGAAGAGTATACCCAAGCAAGTTCTGTGAGAGCGTGTGCTTAATCGGCAATCCCGTTTAAGGGTACAAGAGTAAAGTATCAATACATAGAAATGTTTCTCTTCAAAAAGCATTACCTTGGAACTTTTGAAAATGGACTTTGTGAAAACTGATTCCGTTTCTAAACCTTCATGAGCAAGATCACATTTGTTTGGACCATTTCATAAATTTGCGCTGTTAGGAATTGCCAAGGGTAGCAATACCAATGTGTATTTTGGAACGCTTTTATATCATCTATTGAAAGTAGTTCGGTAAGATTATGATTGCTGTATGCTTATTTATTCCTGAAAAATTCCAGGAAAATGGATGAATCGAGTACCTCCTAACACCCAGTGCGTTGGTCAACATAAAGGAAATGGTTACCTGCAATCGGACTCAGGTGATCCCCTTACTTTTTGGAAGCTTTAAAGAATAATCTCAAATGCGAAATTTTGGTTTTACAGTTGCGTCTACACTTGACTCGCGTGACTTTCCTCGTTCCCTGATAAGAACAAAACAGAAGTAGCCTAACTGACTGCCGTTAGAAACAATCAATGAGAAATCGAAATCATAAGTATAATTCTGGACTTCAATCGCTTGGTAGAATAACAGTGTAACCGTCGGGGAAAAACCCTCCCTAGTTGTCTGGCTGGAAGTTAATGATGATCACATTTAAAATACTACTCAAAGCAATATTGGTACTTATACACAAGTCGGGGTTATCCTTTGTCCGCATTGAAAGTTGTATAACACAAATAGGATAGTCAAGATTAACATTTAACCTTAAAAATATTCGTGACGTTGAAAAGATATTCCACGAACTTTTATTTTTGGCGCATGGTCATTGATGATTTCTGGCCGATTTCCAAAACTGTAGGTAATATAAGTAGACACAAGGGGTGGTTTTGTCTTTTTAAACGGAGAAAGGGGGTGAATCAATGTTTTTGCAGCAAAGCCTTTAACTCTTTATCAAAATAGTAGCAACTACTATTACCAGCTCTGCAATAGTCATAAAACACTTTCTTCTCATAACATTAAATGAGTCTAGTATAACAGATAAGCAGTTCTTCGATTAACTTGGCTGTAAGTAAGACAAAGAATCACGTGTAAAATACTGACAATCTTGTCAACAGCTTCCAGCACTAGATATTTTTTACAAATTTGATTGTATGTCTAGACCGTCCTTTAAAAAATTGTTGTTTACGTTTGTTTACGTGACCGTTGTTTACGTTTGTTTTAATGTTTCATACTGGGAGGAAGGAGCACAGACGGAGCACATTCCCAACTGCAGACTATCAGATATCATCAATCCAAATATATCTTATACCTATCTCACTTTTCTTGCAACAAACAGACGGCATTTGTTGCATATTATAGATGGAGCAAGTGCCTGCTCGTCTCCCGCTAATACCACCGCCATCGTTACTATCAAATATCTGGAGCTTCTCCGTAGAGAACTAATAGTTGAAAATGATTGATGAACAATACAGATCCTACTTTTCAGACGCGAAATATTTTATCACGGCACAGAGAGCCTACACTTCAAACTCCAATCCGTGAACTCGAAGCATACAAACTCCGACACAGAAACATTGGCAGAACAAGATGCAGTCTGATTTCAGTTAATATCAACATGACCTAAAACGGCCCTCAACTGCAGGGGGCTGGAGCTATGGCGCCTCCACTTTTTGGACTACACACAGTATTCCAATGTCAAAAAATTGTACTATTTTAACTCTAAATATAGTGCTATTTATTGGAAACAGTGTTCTTAGAAACTGAATTTATGTAGTATTTAAAAAGGAAAACAATTAATGGTCCACGAATGATATTTTTTTGGCGATCTTTTCAAAAGCTTTGTTAGCTCCTCCCTTTTAGCTGGAAGGAAGTCATCCATTTTCTGTAACCTTGGTAATCAAAGAACTTTTTGGGTTTGAATTTGATCTACAGTTATTGGTAGTCTCATTTTCTATTCTTGATAAAATGCCGAGGAAATATCGACACGAAAAATGGCTAATGTGCGTGAGCTGCTTACGCGCGCTGGTTTGTTCTCCGGGGTGTGTTTGCACTTGAAGCAAATTTACTGTTGCAAATATCCTAAGTGCACACAATTTCTCTTTCGTCATAGTCTATAGATTCTCGTTGCAATCAACGTTTGCCATTGATACAAAAAGGTGTTGAATAACAATTCATTATTAAAATTGACCATATCTATTGTTGATCTGCTACCATCGACATCATCCGTTCAAGTGGAATAGCTCTAAGCTTTTCTCCGACCAAAAGTAAACACTTTGTAATGGTAGTAAACATTTTGTTTATTATTCATTGACTTTATATCAAATCTCTTCATCAGCTGTGTATATTCAGATGTCTTTAAAAGTCACTTTAATCTCCTATCCTATTGTGAATCTGGATTACACTCTTGCGTTTTTAAAAAGAGTACTTGTGTGTTTCTTGTTTTGCAAAAGTGTTTGATCTGCTTTAAACGACCGCAGTTTCGGACAGTGCCTAGAAGGGATGGGCATGAATCATTATCTCCAATGGCATAGCCTGCCAATTCTGTTAGGGGGAGGGGGTGCACTGAACTTAATTTTGAGTTAGTTTTAGTACCAGTACACTTTGTTACAAAGGTTCGTAAAAGCGGCTATTTCCTACTTTTCTTAAAAGGAGCGCTTTTACACATGTTTCAACAGAAGATGTCATCGACTTCAGATCAAACACTTGCTGATTGAATAAAAGTGGTTGAAAGACCTCATCCCGATACCAAACATGCTTGAGGCTGAGCAGGCAAAAATCCGATTAATAATTTATGACATGAATTCGAGGTTAGGCAAAAATAATAAAAAAACAGGCCTTAGCTGCGCGGCAAGTGTCGTTTGTCAAGCCCCTTGGAATATGCCTGTTGTAGATACAGAATATTTCATTAAAATTTGGTAAAATTGGTATTACATGAAGAAATTCTCCTGTCCCTGGAAGGAGGATTTCTGAAAGTGCATTATTCCCATCCGTAAAAGGTGAATTTGATAACGCTCCAGCCATTGAACTCTATATAGAAGTGTTTTATATAGAGTTCAGTAGTTCCTGCATCAAATCGCTGGTTTAAAAAATGGTTGAGGATGAATTAGAGGACGAAAATTCATATATCGAGTTTAAGTGTTAAAATAGGATAAGTACTTAAGGACCAGATCAATGCGTGGATCATGCGCCTACCTCAAATTTATGAGGCTTTCGACCCCCAGATATCTTCAATGCAGATGAAACCGGGTTCTTTTATAGTGGAGCACCATCAAAGTTAATGGTTGTTGAAAGCTATAATGCAACAAAGAGGAAAATTAGCAAGGTCAGGATAATGCTACTGAGGAGTAGGTGAAACCTCTAGTGGTATGAGGAAGTGCTAAACCTAGACTTGACATAGGAAATCTAGGTGCAGACTACAAACTTAACAGGAAGGCGTGGCTGACCCACACTTTGTTTACAGAATGGACAAACAAACTACAAACAAACTGATTGTTTAAAATCGTGTTGCTTGCCCGCCGATACCAAAACTGTTCTGCAGCTGTTTCATATCAAGTTTCTGTTTTGGCCACCAGTCATCATATCTGGATGTCACGAAAATCCTCAAAACGTTTTTACAAATGAATAATGTCATGAGGTAATCAATTGAAAGCCTTCAGTCTAAGATGCCAATTCTCTCCGAAAAAGTCAGTTAAGTCATTACGTCGATGTTTTTAAACCTGAAGCATATGCTACAGTTACTTTCATACTCATTAAGAATACGGAATCCATAATTCTCCCCAGGTTTTACACATCAAGTTTAATGTTGTAGTATACAATATCATCAGTTTGTTATAAAATCGTTCTTATACCGAGAGGTTACGTCATCTAGCGGAACTTTGGATCGTTCGATTTGCTTTAGTATATGGAGAAGAACTGGATGTACCTCAATTTCCTTTAACTTGTACGCAAGGCCTTGGTGGTGCGCATGTGCCAAATGCCAGCGAACGTGGCTGTGTTATAACAAGGAAACGAAACAAAATAGAAAGTGAAGATCTAAAAAAATAGTACCAGTGTAAGTTATGAGATTATGGTAGTTCCGTGAATGTGATTGGGCTCAGGAAAATACTTAAGGATAATGGCGCGTAGAATGTTACACAATAAATTATCTTTGAAAATCAATTACATACCAATAGCTTAAACATTTTCATATGGAAAGTTCGAGATTAAAAATGAAAAGTGTTGAAAAAACCCCGGTTATGATTAAACCTGACAGCGGATGATCCTAAACACGAACGTGACAAATATAACCGATTGTCGTATTATAGAACCCTTTTGATGTAAAAAATCATTGCATTTCGAAGAGTTGAACTGACATCTATTCGTTTGGGTATCAGCAAATTACTGGTTTAAAAACTATCGAAAAATGGGGCCTTTATATGACTCCAAAATACTGAACATTAAATCTATCATTGGTGCTATTCATCAAAAGATAGTACAGTCTCAACCGAAAATGTGTTCGGTGTGAAAATGGGGCTTGGTGCATGTTGGGTCGGTCCGCTTGTATCAGCAACAATACTTAACAGAACAGATGCCAATAGTAATGGCAACCATCATTACCATAACCATTTCAAATGCTAATACTAGTAATTATCTAATAAAGAGAAAGTTGCTTGAGTTTTCAGTAGACAGCAGTCATCTGATGTTTCTTTGTATTTTCCTGTTAGGCCATCGAAATCCCATTTATAACGGTAATATCTACAAATTTTGGTGCGTTCATGCCTTTCTGATATGGTCCAGCCATCTTCTTCTGTAAATCAATCTTTACATGTACAAATTAGTCAAACATTAACTTATGTAATTCCATGCCTTCGGATACCGGGCATGCGCAGCGCTGGTAATATTTGGAACGTGTCAACTGGTACCAAAAAGGAAGAACTTTCACAAAAGAGCAAGTGATCTATGGCTCCCACGATGCTGGTTCAAAAGCGAACTTTTCTGTCACGCAACGATAAAATTTCTTATATGGGTACAACTTCTGTGTTCACCCTTCTTGTGACCGGCAGGGTCAAAAGTTACTCCCAGATCTATTTCCATGACTTAATTTAATCCCTGCTTACAACACATCCGTGTCCGCTGCAATGTTGTTGTGTTAAGTAATCCATGTCTGTACTTCCTTCACTAAGTTATGTTAATTGTAAAGCAAACACTTAAACAGGCTTAATAATGTACAGGAAAATGGGGCTTACAACACTTGCATTCCTTTCTCCTGTCTACAGGGCGAACGAAGTAAGTCTTATAAGACACGCTCCAGCGCACGGTAGCACCGCTCCTTACAGGTCAAGTATTGTCGCCTGATGTCACATATCCTTCATGTAATCCTAAAGATTGAGCCAAGGAAGAGAACACAAATCTGGCGACCAGATCCGGGTATCAAACATTGGAAAAGTCCCTCCGTTGAGGTTTTGTCTTTCTTAAGGAGTAACACAATAACATGATAACTTAATTTCTTTCCGATCCCGCATAATTGCCTAGTTATGAAACTGTGGTTTGTCAACATTGTTAAACCTTGCTGCTTTTCCCTATCAAAAAAGTCAGTCAGCATTTTGCCGAGCAAAAACTACAAATAAAAAGTTTAACAAGCACGTAAGGCGATTTCTCTGCCGATTAAACCTACTACTTTCCCATTTTGTCGACGCAACGTTATCCACTTTCAAAGATGATTCCACTCTTGTATACATCCCGTTACAATAAAACGTCTGCATGCATTTCAGGCTAGATTTCATGGCGCCAACAAAGGCCTCTTTGACAGGGTGCCCAAAAAGATATGAAAAAGCAAAGCACAATATGACATGGCCTCACTGTCATTGGTAACTATGGGATCAAAAGAGTGTAAATTCAAGGTTTTCGTTCCTACTAGGGACCCTGTACAATTGGGAGCCTCGCGTAGTACTGGTACTTCACTCTTATGAGTCAAGGCGGGTCTTGGGAAGGGGGGACCATAGAACATAACATTCCGTTTGATTGTCACAAAGCACTACCAGTGATTAATTATAATTGTGACTTGCGTTTTACCGTAGTGTTAAATTCTGTTTCTTGCCTGTTATGTCAGTGTTGAGTGCAGATTTTGTATATGGTATATCAGTGAAACGAAGCGCAGTAATGAAATCAAGAGCCGTCCAGGATATCCAGTCAGTATGATTACCATCTTTTATCTCTTACTAGACAAATCCATCTGCTTTTCAGCGTCAATTTACAATGAACGTCAAATTTAACTTTCAAAAACATTTCAACGGATTTCCACGCTCAATAGAGCTTCTCCACTTGCTAAGCTATTTCCCACTTTTACCGTTTAAACAACCCATTCAAAACACCCGTTAAACGTGGGGACCAGAGTGGTTTAGCTTCGTAAGGGCGACGATAATTACTCCGGCTCTCAAGATTAAAAGTAACATTTCCCTTCGATTATTTTTGTAAACTTCGTGATCGATAACACAAAAAAGGAAATACGGCAATTCTTCTAAAAAAGGACAGAAACTCGTACATGACAATTATCACCGGACGGATTTAGTTGTGGAGCAAGTTATATCTTTCATCCCTTCACACGAACAAGGCAAAAACAGTGACAAGAAAAATTACAAGACTACACCAACTGGTATTCATCACATTCATTTTCGATGCAACTACTACCCTGAAACCAAACGTAAAGCCACCCTACATCAACATAAAACTACGCGAACGAGCTACACTACAAACGGTAGTGACCCTCGACAGAGAAGTTTCATTCAAATTTTTTTCTTTTCGGCTTAACGAACGCAAAAATACATGGCTAGATTGGGGAAGACTAAAAAGAACCCCTGAATGCGAGCAAGGCTCAGCACTGGTCAAGTAACTTCTTAGTAAGATTTCATTAACGAGTAACTACACCGTTGAAAGGATAAAAGGGCATCCCTCCCCCCAAGTACCACAATTCATAATATAAAATGAGTGGAAAAGTTACCTAAAATCAATCACGCAAGTACTAACTAATCATGGATTTCGTACAATATAATAAACAAGATCATACCGATGATATACAAACAACCTAAACAAAGAATCTGATGGGATCATTTTCTAAACGTCTTTTCATTGACTCAACAAAATATTTCTGTTTAGTCTCACTACTCAGTCATGACTAGAAATGACTGACTGAAGACACTACAATTGCAGTGCTGCATGATCATAGAAGACCTGCTTCAAACCTTCAGCGAAGTATCAGGATGGGAGTTCCAACAAACGTAGGTGGAACGTCATGGTTATAACAGAGAACACAGATCCTCTCGATCTTATACATCGACAAGCGATGACTTCTGTCATAGAAAAAGGATCTTCCAATAATAAAATACTCACTTAGTTGCCTATAAAAGCTAGTTTTATTAATATTGAAATTTAGAAATCATCGTCATTTTTGCTTGCTCTACAACATTTCTAAACTATAAACTTCTTTCACATAACATAGGTAGATCTACTACCATTGCTTAGAAACAATGCAAAAACAAATCCCAAAGACTAAAAGACTTCGAACGACTGCTCAAACAACTTTGTCAGATCTTCCGCTACTGGTTCTCCTTCTGGAGCAAGAGTTATGACCCTCTTCTGTGGTAGAGTACCTTCCACGAGACTGGGTATATCCTCCTTGGTAAAGCCAAATGCCTTGATTCCGTTATCGATACCGAGATCATACATATACTTCCTTATCGTATCTGCCAATATCCGTCCAGCATCTTTCTCCTTTGCCTTACGGATATCGGCACCTGAAAATGGAAAGACGAGAATAAGTCATAAAATACCACAGGGAGTACCCACTCTTCTACAATCAACGTGCAAGCAAACTTCCGTAAGGGGTCCTATTACTTCATCACTACATAAAGGCTAGCAAAAAAAAATTGGGAGTCTTTCCAGCGCGTTCTCACTACGCGGGGATATGACTTCACTATGGAAGGACTGCAATTTGGCCCAAAATTCTGTCCAAAGCGCATTGGAACTTGGTTTCGAGAAGTAAGATTTGAAATGATAAATATAGAATAATGGTAGAGAAATGGAAATGTTTGTCGCAGTAATAACACAGAGAGGCTGGTCTCCAAAACTGCGTAAAACTGGATGTTGATGTTCACCGGTGGACTATTGATTGGAGTATTACACCTGTTTTATATGACGACTAAAGAAATAGAATGTGTTATCTGCAGAGCTCATCTAGTTCGGTTGGTAGAGGGCACACTGCGAATACTTGGGTCACAAGTAGGAATCCCATTGGTGACATACTCTTCAATTTTTCTATTGCCGCTTCAAATTTATCATTTCAAATCCTCTATGTTCGAAAACACTACGCATTTTATACTTTATTACAAATCCAAGGTTTTGTAGCTGGCGATCTAGTAGTTTGATAAGGTTTCCATTTCTAATTGTGCATGCGAGCGATGAACATACATGAAACCTATAAGGTCATTCAAAATAAAGGTTTATACAGACTTCTGTCGGATCAGTGGAGTACCAAAACAGTCGTAGATGACAGTGCTTCGAAGAAAGAAGGGGACAAGAACAACAAAGAAACAACCAACCAAATACAAGAAGGATACAGGTCAATGTTTCTTCAAATTGATGCTTCTTGGCGATGAGTTTACCGGGCAATAACCAAAGAGACAAATAATCTGAGCAAAAACGTATCTCTACAAAATCCATTCGATTATTCGTCATAAAAACATTGAACAGTGTCTTAAAGCCGAAGAGAAAGCGATTGAAGAGTTATGACCAATCGCGATAGGATAATCACACTCCCGGTGTCATAAATTAAGGGAACAAGGTGTTATCAAACGCCACATTTCAGAATTAGATACCGTAGCCTTTGATACAAAAAACTTTACTATAATTGTACGATACACAATATCTTAGCTAACATAATCATTTAAACAATTTTAATGCGACAAGACAGGCAAAGTTCAACTGCAAAAGTTGCAAAACGTGGGAAAATAATCCTACTTATATCTGAGCAGCCAGCTTCGATCAGAGGAAATCAGAAAACACGATAAACTACGACTTATTGCGAACATTGTCATGGCAACCCCGGAATTCTGTCACAGTCGGAGCACTTACAATCATCAAAATCAAAAAGGGTTTTAGAAGAATATTCGCGACTGATAGTGATCATGTATGAAATTAGACTTAGAGTTATAGTCATTGAAAACGGAAGTTCACATACCGAGTAACTTTGCCGCCTCAAGGTGTTTACTTGGATTCGAAGGAGCAGTGAATTGAAAAACAGCTGGAGCTGTGATAACCACCGACAGGCCATGAGGCTAAAAAGATGATAACATACATCAAATTCGTAGTTGATGAGAGAAAACCGCCTGTCTACCGTTAATAAAATAATTTCATAAAGGCACATTGGACCGAAGATGTCTAAGATAAATCTTTATTACACAATGAGGACTACCGTTTTTCTTGATATTTCTTCTTTTTCTACTATTCTCTATCCAGTTGACTACTTTTTACTCCGTCTCTTCTTCCTATTACAACGTGACTACAATTCATGTACGCTACACAAATTTAACGTGGCTACTACGTATTGAATACGGCAACTGAACTCAAGTAATATTAATGCGACCTATACAAAATTATTATTGTTATTTCAGGGTCCCGCTGTTCTTTTAGTACCAGTATATGATTCTACTATGCTAACCACACATCCTCGCAAGAAATTTTTGTCTGCTGAACTCAAGAACTTTGATCCTTTAGTACTTAGTACTGGCGGCGCTCATCAACTACATAGCCAATAAAAAGGAAAGAAAAAGAGAAGGGACAAAGTCAACTCAAGACGCCCAGTAGGTTCGGTTGCCCCAATTTGTCATCTTTTCGCCCCTTGTGGGCTTCTCCTTCCACCTCACGGCCTCGATGTTTCTTCTCCTATTTAACAGCATATATAAATCTGTCAACATCATATAATAATTGCAATATTATACAATAACTATTTCATTCCTTTCAGCAGATGGTCTCTGGCAGTTGGCATGACTTTCAAATTCCTTTTAAAAACGGCCACCACTAAGTCCCATAAAAGAAATGACGATGAATAAAAATTTACGAGGTATTCAAAGGAGATTTTGAGGGAAAGACCTACACAGTTCAATAACTTTCAAGGCGAGGGACTTGACCAAAGCAAGGGAACTCTCTTGCTTGTCACGTGGTAAAGCACGCAGTGTCGTCTTCTCAAAAAAAGCTCGAAATACGAGATTAAACTAAGGTATCAACTTAAACGTTAAAAGTATTGAGACAAGGTTGCCAATACGGTTCTCTTTTGTACCAACTGTCTTCTGAATCCACCTGATCAATAGGTTGAAATGACCAATCACCCATCCCCTCGTGACTGTTGGTAACAAAGTGCAAAATAGAATCACCTGGTGTTCAATAGTGTTGCAATTAACTTCACTCTTTTCACACCTGCAAAAATTGCTACAATGGAATCTATAGTTGTTGAACCGAAATTGAAATGGCGTGGTTGTATTACCCACGTACTACCTATTGCATCTCGGGAGTTGAGAGAAAAGATACAACTAGTTCGCTTACTGGTCCGAGGCAGAACAGCAACTTCTACGGGAGCAAGGTACTGTAGATTTGCATAGGGAAAAGGGTCTCGCTGAAGAAACATAAAATTCAGTGTAGAATCAGTATATGGGATTTAAACAGAGTTCATTGGGGAGAGCATTTACAGCAACACTATCTGTAGATGATAAAGCGTTATCTGAATAAACAGCACAACAGTGATTAAAAATAACAATGAAAAGACCTGCGTATCGTAAGACGTAAAAATTAATGCCAATTTTTTTGCTAGAAACCATGAGATACGTAAACGAATGAGAACTTACTATTAAGGAATGATCAGTTACATAGTCATCCGCTTGGTAGCTTCGTACCAGTCCTGATATCGGATATGACATCCCATGACTGCAAAAAAGCAACAAAGGATTGAATGAAGGAACAGTAGAACGTGCCTGCTGTAGTGACAAGAAAACACAGCATGCTAGATGCATGTTAACCAATGTTGCCATAATTTTCTATGGATATTTGACGAGTCTTTTGAAATGGTTTACAGTTTACTTCCACGTCCTCCAAAGATAGTCTACAACGGGAAACGTTGTTACAAACAACCTGCAATACTTCCCTAATTGATCTATAAGCACGGGCTCTTGTTTTTCTTTATTAAGCACCACCCATCCACGATTTTAAGAGGTAGGGAAACTTTCAGCTCCTTCCAACAGGTGATGTAAAAGGGTCAAACTACTGCGGCTTATTTCACACGATCCATCCGGCAATACAATTCTAGAAATCTTACCAAAGGTGGACTCCTGCATTTCCAAGTCCAAATCCCGCAAAACAACTTGCAAGATGCATTTGCGATCTTGCTTCAAAGTCTTCTGGGTCTTTCACCGATCTAAAAGACAACAACCAAAGCAAAAGAAATAATATGTTGAACATTATACATACATCCAGTTGGTCTTCTCACTATTCCACGCTATTCACGTTTTAGTTAAATGACTGACGTACCTCAATATAAAGATAATAATTTTTACATGCCACGTCCTCGCCCATCACCCCCCGCGATTCCTTTTCCTCCTCGTGCCTTACCTCCTCCCTCCCTTCCTCCATTCCTTCCTTAATGTTTTCTTTCTTTACTTCACCTCCCCTTCAGTATTCCATCCACATATGCATCCATCCTTCCCCCCTTCTCACCTTACTTCGCACAGTTCATATCTCCATGGAGGCTTCATACAGGAGAAAGCAATTAATTGGGTTTTTTGAAGATGGATTTTCTTTAAAACGCCTTCTGTGCAGGAATTGATCGGTTTATTTCTGTTTGATTTGGTGATCGATGTAATTGTTGGTGAATTAATTTCATGCCGATCTTCAAAGTTAAGGTAATTTCGCTCAAAAATAGTGCAGGGTAGTCTGACTGGATACTAAAGCTGTATTCTAAACGTGATAGAAATTTTTAATGGATTAAACATGACTTGCACCTCTCGCTCCGAGTTAAATGCACAACTGATCGAGAATCACAAGCTCACTGTAGACTTATAACTGTTTAAAAAAAGGGATAGTCTTATGCTGATCAGCTGCCTTCAAAGTCACGTGCTGCAAACCCATTAACATAGCTTCCTTGTATTTGAGTTAACACTATCTACTTCAATAAAGTTAGCACTATAATTTCTAATTCAGTTCTTACTTACATGCAAGATCATTCGAGCGAAGGGCTTATTCAAGGGGTTTACTCAGAATTATATCCTTCTTTAACGAAACAGTTGAGTATATTCGAAAATGCGAGCTCATTTGCATGGGCGCCGAGATGCGCACCAAAAACTGCATATCATCGCTAAAAACGTTTGGAAACATACACATGACAAAAGTCAACTAATTATTCAAGGGTCGGTGCATTTAAATGTCGTTATTCTAGCGTTGCTGTTCTGAAAGCATTGGATACGAAAATGGTTACTGCAAAGTGAAGCCAATTCGAAAAATGGCCTTACTCGAATCAATAAGCCACTCCAAACCAGATTATATCACCTAACAGCAAAATACATTGGGAAACCGTACATGCTGTCTGTTTGCTAACAATATATATGACGATATAACGTCAATGGTGCCCGATTTGTGCAGACAAAAGGAATATGTAATTTACCACACGACTATCTTAGCCTTGCGCATTCTTTGTTACTTTGTATCTCTGTTGGAACTTATTTGTTCATTCAAAATTTTTATGCATTTCGTTCGCTCGGTAATCTTTTTGTCCGACTAGTATATCTTGTTTGAGTTTCATTTGCACTGTTGCCGTGTACAACTCTGAAGAAAGGCGGCATGAAAAAGCTTTCAGTTGTCCAATAAACGCGTTCTTCCTTGCTTGCATCATGTTTTGTACCGCGGACAATTTGTCGATGATGTTCTAAAATCTAGTGTGAATTCATGATGTACCTTGAGACCATTCTTATTATGACAAGATTCTGGCAAGGTATTTCAATATTTGAAAGCAAAATGACATGGATGTGATTGTTTAGTATAAGATCGACGTATGATTCTGTGGGATCCGATGTGCCGTAACTTAATGCGATGTAACTGGATGTGACTTGTATTGACGTGATGCGATATGAAGTAACCTAACGCAATGCTCTAATGCATTGAGACGCGATACGACATAATACGATGTGATACGATATCATGCATTTCAACAATGAGAAACGTATGAAAGTTTAATGCAGCTGACTAACCTTTTAAAATATTTGCTCATTACATCAAGCACGTATCGTGCCCATACATCACCAAACGGGTTACTCCCCTGATATGCTGGTCTACGAATGGGATTGTCTGGACGGGGGCTCCTTTCTGTATACGGAATTGCAGTGAACGACTCCAGCGCGTGACTGAAAGATTTAAACAAAAATTAACAAGTTCGACATTGGATAACAGGATTTTGAAGTAAGATAGAAAAGACCTTAGGCCTGCAAATTACCCGTTGTTTTTGACAGTCATTATTGTGAAAATCCTCTAATTATAATGCAAACGTTGTCCGCAATGCAACAGTTGCTCACTTGCATTCCATGCTTAAGGTTCAGAGTGAGCTTCATGGAAGGAACATTAGTGCCGTCCGGAGGGGCATCCAACATTAAAGCAGTCTACGCTCAACTAAAAAGCCGATGAATATGGGCAACGTCCTACGCACTAAAAGAAGGCAGTGCACAGCATAAAACCGTTATAAATAATCCAAAACGTAGCTAAGAGTATCCATGCATAGAAAAAGCCCCTCCTCCAACCCCTTACTCGTATCATCGGCAATCCAATTTATTGTGTAAAATGCGAGGAAAATGCTCTTCTTCGTGTTTACATTTGGGTACTATTAATATTGGACAATAAGAAAAAACGTAGCCAATGATAATCAATAAACTGGACATGCCACTACTAAGTTGCTGCTACAGCCTTCAATAAACATTATCAATGTTCCACTGGGATATCAACCTATATTGTCGATGCAATTTCTGAAAGTGATACACAAGTAATTCCACTTACAAGATGCCACTCAATGTCTTCGACCTGCTGGGCACAATCAAATAGTTCTTAACGCATTTCAATCTTTAAAAAGCCAAAGGTAAGGTCACGCAACGTAGGCAAGTTGGTTTAAGCCAACATAGAATTAACGAACACCTATCCATTCCTTTCTCCCTTCAAACCTTTATTACTTCCCTAACGGGCTTTCCTCACAATCCCGAAAGGTTGCCAGACGCTCCCTCTCCCAGTAGTGCCGAAAGTATCTACGAAAATCATAATTTTCTCCAGTCACTCACGGGTACAAAAGAAAACAGATCACAAGAAGTTACCAAAGGCCTTAATACGTCTCTCTTAAAGTCTATAAAGACAGTACATTCCTAAAAAGTCTTCTATTCATAGCAGTGTCGTCTTTTCCATGACCTCTATTTTGATGTTGATGAAAATCCTTATTTCTCTAAGTGTTCGTGAGAACTCTTCTCCGTCGCAACCATCGTATAAAGTTAAAACTGAAAAACTTTTTGTTGCAAAAGTAGCCACAAATAACGGAAATAGACCCTATCCAAATCTCAAACTCGTACTCCTCTTTGAGAATTGAAAATCTTCGACATACTGAAAACTACGTACCATAGATAAAAAAAATACAATTGTGGCTGAGCCACCTCTCCGCAGGCTATGTTTCATTACGATTTACTAATCTTACCAAAAGACATCAAAGCCGGTGTTGACTGCTACTCTCTTCGGCATGTATTTGGCATGCATTGGATCAACAATACCAAGAAGAGGTCGAAGTGATCGGTCAGCAATACCTGAAAACAATAAATTGGCATGCATATCTTATATCCAATAATGTCGAAAACTACCCTTATAAAGAGTAAAGTATCGTTTACGCATTGTCTTGAGCATATCAAGTCATGTGAATGAATGGCTTTAAGATCACAAGAACATAAAACAAAACGTGGCAGAAGCCACGAGGAATATGAACAAACGGAAGTGGAAATATTTAAGCTTACAGTAACATAAGGTTGTACTAGAGAAAACTTCATACACCGAATAGAAATTTAGAGCTCGAAGAAACAAAGGTGTCGTGTCGTCATCGTGATGTAATGCAATGTTTATGTCTTTGTTTTGACGTCACACATGTTAAACTTGCTTAATCATAATAATCACGTAATGTGAAAGTCTGTCAATGTAATGTTTACGTAATTTATTGCGATAATCGAATTCTATGCAATCGAATATATCTAAACGTAATTTGCTAGTATTTAGCAAAGACAAGATCAGTACCAGAGTCACTCGATGTAATAATACGTCCGTGGATCGTGTAGCTTGCTACATAGAAGCGCAAAGGTCTTTCCAGCAGATGTAAGGACACAACAACAATCATACAACGATGTCCTTACAAATATAGCGATCAGGGTCAAACTCAATTCTAGATGAGGCCGAGACGATGCTACTTGGCCTCTTGCACTATAATAAGAATTCACCTCATGACGAAGGGTCGGAACGCACAATCACTTTTACGTACAGCCCACCTTGTACACAAAGAAAGGATAACATGTCATAAAAATAATAGTATCTTTACAAAAACAAGAGAAATACACATTTATTTCAAGAGATGATGAGAGATTTCCTATAAAGATGCATAGTTGCTCCTCTATTTTTGAACAACGCCATCAAAGCAGCACCAAATACTCAGATACAGGCTTCAGAAATTAAGATAGAAACATTTGAAACGTGACGCGTGCAGACAAAGTGACATTATTAAAATGTTTCACTAAAGGAGTAGCAGGTTTAGTAAAATCGATCATGACAGCACGTGAAGCATCGGGATTGAAGAAAAGTGAATATAAATCAACATGACACCATGAAACTAACGTGAGAAGTTACGGTTGGCGAAGGTACAATGAATACTGTCGAGCAGCTAAACTCATTCTACTTGGAGAACAAATTAGTCAGACACTGGTACGGAGTTTTGTGACCTATGGATAATAATGTTGAATAGAGAGGGAGGGGAAGAAAGAGCAACCGCTGGCTTCCGTTTATGGCCAAAAACTGAATGTGCATAAAGGCACAGCAGGTTTTTTTAAAAAGTTTGGGCTTTGTAAATTCATTCATTAAATAGGTAGAACTCAACGGTACAGTAGTCAACGTCTATTGTGGTCATAAAACTCAAGAAATAAAAACAATTTTACTAACTCCAACGGCGTTTAGTTTCGTAGTTAGCTCTGATATTAGCTACCTATTATTGATCTCCAACTGGGATTGAAAAGTACTTCTAGTATAAAACTTGGTTCTGTGAAACCCATTTGCACTTGAATGCATACAAAAGTGTATCAGTTAAGCAGCCAGTTAGCTAGTAACTCACGAGGTGTTATATCAAGCACCGACTCCCGAGGCAGCACGAGAACAACTCACAATTGTGACATTTATTACCTGTTTTGGCTTTCAGAGGCTTGTGATCAAATACAGCAATTCCGGTTGTCTCGCTACCTGGAAAGATAAAACAACGTCATCAAGACCAAATCAATCACAAAATAAGCGCGGAAAGGAAAGGTGTGCCTTTTTGTCCGTGCGGGAGTACCTATGCGCATAGTGCAACACATTGACATAAGTAATCAGTTAATACAATAAGGCAAGGGTTGGCTTCTCAACAACGTTATACATGAGGTCTACCGGAGCATTGCTCTCTCTATGTCCGAAAAGAAAGTCACACAACACGTAAGAGTCGCTTGATAAACTCACTCCAGAAACTTCTTAATGCACCTCCTTACTAAATCTGCCGCTAGATACTTTTCATTAACGAGACATAAGGAGTCGATAGTACTTCTTGCTGTTTAAAATGCAAAAAAAACACCCCAGTAAACAGTTGGCGACTTTTAACTAGGAATTACAGTAAGCGCGTGCGCTCATCGCTAATTAATCTTACTTCTTATGACTAATATTTGAATCTCACATTACTGTCAGCTGTTTCACAAAAGCTATCAATAACTTGCAAAGCACTTTCCTTCGATGAAGTAACTCGCAATTCGTGGCAGTGAATGGAACCACAAACTCCAACATTTTCTCCACCCTCTTACCTGTGCCAGAAGTCGTAGGTACTGAAAAATAAGACAAAGATCTCTGTTATAACAAAGTTATCGATAAAGGCGACAAAGTCATGCAAGTTAAACAGATATGATAATAACACTCTTGCCCTTGATACCAGCATACACGATTTTCCGAGGACAGAATACCTACCACCGTGGACGATGTAGTTTCTGGGGTCGTCCACGGTTAAGACTAAAGTAGAAAAATATACGCAAAAATAAACTGACATAAAACTATTCTCAACATTACAGTTATTAGTATTATATAATTCTGCATTCAGCTATTGATGAGGCAAATCAACTCTAAAAAACGTCATTAATCAGCAACTTAGGGATAGCGGCTAAATTTTATAGGTGGATTTACGGTGGTTTGGGTTATATCATTACTTTTCTTCTGGAATAATTTTCGATTCCCTCACTCATAACAATTGTGAACATTCAATCCAAAGATAAAATTGAAGGAAATTTTTACAATCACTAGCTTACTAAACTCAACCATTACCAAATCGACATTTTCAACGCTCATTACCACCCTGTTTGCGAGACTGTTGATAACATCTAGGAACCAAAAGACAGTACAACATCCTGGCATAAAAATGAAATCAGACATGAAACTTGGCTCCAGCTCCTGATCGGAACGATCGCTTTCTATTTTAATGGCCCGAAAAAACGAAGATTCGATTAACTTGCCGCAGATCTACAGTTACGAACTTTGTGGAAATGATCAGCTCTTGACAACACAACTAAAAGTTTTGAGATATTCGTGTGCGTAAACAGTGGTTAATGGCGAGAAACCACAAAACGTCCCTATAAAATGGAACCAGCAGTGCAATGTATAGATCCCAGAGGGATTGATTACACATAAAGGAGGTAATAAGCCATTACTAAGATGAGATGTCAACATGACGGTCAGCAAAACATCACTGTCAACATGTCGGTATTTATGACTTTAAGCACGACGGCCAGTGCAACGATGACGACGTCAGTGATTAGGATCAGGTGTTCTAGACTACTGTAGAGGTATAAGAACTTGAATAATGGGTTTCAAATGCTTCTCTAGCACATTGGGAGAGTCGTTATCCTAAAAGTACTCTGCTGAGCCCTTGCGCTACTGTCAGGAATCTAAATATGATAGACGGTAAAAAGTGCATGACAGAGAAATGACCATAATGTCCTGCGGGATCTTACCTGCAATTAGAGGTTTTAGTTCATTCCTCACTGGAAGTCCCTTACCAATGGGTGCATTTACGAAATCCATGAATTCATTCTCCGGGTGACACATGTAGAGATTTGCAGCTTTGGCAGTATCCATCACTGAACCTCCACCAACAGCTAATAAACCGTCAAAATTCTCCTTCCGAACAAAGTTGATTGCATCTTCAAAGCTGTGAAAGCAATGACATGCGATGATGAAATTAGCATCTTCGTAATAGTCAATGAGAATCATCGTTTTTGAGCTTACTTTCGGCCAAAGCTAAAGAAGTATGCTAGGCGAGGCCAAAAGCTCCGAAGAATGAAAATAAGCAATGGAGTGAAATTCAGAGTCGAAATAAAACGCAAAAGAATTCATAGACAGTGTTACAGTCTTACTACAAGGTAACCACAGTTTAAATGTAAGGATATTGCTTCAGTCTCTCAACAAAACTCCCTCATCAAAAGCTGAGCGAACAAGTAACAGGAGAGTGGTGGTAGATCAGCATAACGTTCATACTTTTCTGCAGAAATTATCTAGTAGGAATCACTGTCTCAGGATAACGAATATTTACTCAATAAAAAACTACTGTTTATCTCACACTATTTTCATCATTGGCTACGCCCGTAGATTCCATCGTACTTTTGCTCCTTCACATCAAGCAAACTGACAGTCTCTCTACAGGGTATACTCCTCCTCTCAAATTTTCGGATCTCCTGTTTTGGTAAGTGACTGCTCCTACAGGGACCCACTGTAGCACAGTTCAGCTACTGTCAGACTTTAGTCAAAACAACTCAAATAGAAGAAAGAGTTATCTGTCACACACCACGCCTACAAACGTAAACCGAGACCTGGCCTGTTACTTCAGGCGGTTACAAATTTACTAATTTTACTCCAAATTTACTACAAATAACAATTTTCACCTGTGATTCGGACGACTTCCCTTTCACTTTTCACAAGTTTTACAGCATGCCCCGATAGTAACAGGATTTTCGGTACTAGCTTTACGACTCTTAAGGGCCATGTCCAGTTGGGCCTAAATCAATTCTTAAATGATTCGTATAGTGAAGACTCACAATATGGTCTCTGTGGACGTTTGTTTAGATTCGGGACTAGAATGTTGAACACTATATCTAGGCAGATAGTTGTTACGTCTTAACATGGCCTACTTAAGGTACGTCCTAACATGTCACATTTGGAGGCCAAAAATTAAGAGGCCTAGATGTAGATTTCACTACGTCTTCTACAATCCACGAAAATTTGCAAATAACCATAGAATTTGACAGAATAGGAGTTGTAGAGGGAGTGCACCTCGTATATATGCAATTTTGAAGCAAATGGGTGTTCCTTATGGGTGCGGCAAACGGACATGACTCCTTACATATGTCATTATAATAAACAAAGCCTTTAAAAATACCAATACAAATACAACAGTTTTCTTAGACAATAAAAAATATTAACGTAGATAGGCAAACGTGACTTCTAGGCCAATACGTATACGAAAACGTTGTAAGGGGTAGGGTGGGGTAGGGTGGGGCATGTTGGGTTTAAAGGCTTTATTCTTATAAAACCAAGCGATATATATATTTACTTCTTAGTCAGGACAAGGAATGTAAGTCATGACTTGGAATGACCAGTTCATTTTTCCCGTTGACGAGTTTTGAAACTAACTACGGCATCTCTACGTACTTTGTCCTTTGATTGCTTCTGTTTATTATTTTAAAAAATATTTATAACGACCTTGGAAGCAAACTTAATCCCCCACTGAAGATGGTTAGCGCAACTAAAAGTACATGCAGGACCATACTTCTTAATGATATACATAGCTGATTTCGTTACATCAGATGAAATGCTAAGTATTTCCTCCTCAAAATAATCAAGAATGGCAAAGCAGCTGCACACATATTCAGCAAGTCCCCTAGATGGTACGAGTAGCCTTCCTCTGGATAACAGGTTCAAGTATGCATCATGATCTAGATCAGATCCTTGGTTTTTCATCAATTCTTTGCAAAGGTTACACTTAGACCGTTT
>JAAAKL020003218.1:0-23742 GCA_010016065.2 Carybdea cf. marsupialis auct. non (Linnaeus, 1758)
GAATGTTATTTTGAGACTCTTTCAAGATCGCTAGCGTGGGTTCCACAGAATTAGAAGTTGCTACGAGGAACCTACATCTCCTCTCTATGAAAGATATTCTTGCTGATTGGGCAGAAAAGTTGCTGGTCGACTGCTTATATGTTGAAGATAGCCTTAACAATTATGTCCCACACACTGCAACGTACCACGGGAGGTAAGCCCGGGGAGATATGAGCGGTAGTTGACTGTTCCACTAAAATCCTAGGGTTGTTCCCTTAATGACCATTTTTCCCCGGTAACGATCTACCCAACATCTTGCTAGGTGTTTTATGCCGTTTTCGTAAGGAGCCTGTCGCATTCCTTATAAATCACTTTATCTGGGACGCCCCCACACACCCTGACCTAAATCCGACTTTGGAAAAATGGAGAATAGGAGTATTTGAGCTAGGCCACTTAGAAATCGCTCGATGTTTTAGGCCTAACCAAATCCAGAACGTAGCGGCAGCAGAGCGTCATCATTTTCTGATTCAAGTGAAGACGGCTAGGGACAATGCTCATTTTTACGTTTGGTTTATGTCGAAGGTAATTACAACTTCACCATAATTGGGACAGCCCCTGTCACTCCCCTCAGACATCACTCGACCTCTACGTTAGATGTAGCACTAGCAGCTGTTTCTGCCCACATGAGTAAGTTTGTCAAGAGAGAGCTAAATATTTCAGGACACTTCTGGACGGACAGTAAAGTTGTCATTGGATAAATCTTAAATGAATCTAAGCGTTTTCTTGTACACGTCGATAATCTAGTGCTGCACATCCGCGATGCCACTAATCCCACTGTATGGAAATACATAGATACCACGCAAAATCCTGCGGATAACGGGTCCCGTGGTGTCACTGCCCAACAATTAGTCTGTGGGTCAAGACGTTTGAGGGGTCCGGAGTTTCTGTACAGAGAATGTTCCCCTATTCAAACTGAGCAAACGCATTTTCCAATAGATGCGCATGATCCAGAAATTATTGTACTAGGCATGCGTCTGAAGCATCCCCTCATTGTTCCACGTGGTCATGTGGATAAACGTATAATCAGATATTATAATTCTAAAATTCACCATATGAGAAGGCATCACAGACGTGCACTTCTCCGCTAGACGATGTCTTTATTCCGTCAGGTTGATCATAGTAGATTTGGCAAGTTTCACCAAACGGTATGTAAAGGTGCCAAACCAATCAAACAGCGCCCTTATCGATTAAATCTGCAAAAGGTGGGGTTTGCTCGCAAAGAGATTCCAGACATGCTCGAAAATGAAAACAAAGACCAGATATTGTGCTATGGAGCGATGACAACAAGAGAGCAATCATAATGAAGCTAACTGTGACCTAGGAGGATAATATCAAAGATGCAGAGGAAAGAAAGGAGAGAAGATATAAACCCTGGTCACACCCCAAACGATAACGATAACGAGACAATAACGAGACGTATCATTGGAATCGCTCCTTGAGCGATTTTCTAACGATATCCTTCCAATCAGAACTCAGAATGCAGAGGGTAGAAGTTGAACATGTAGGACGACAGAATCAATGGATTTATCATGGCGGTTGAAAGAAATTCGGTTCTGCATGACAAGAATGATAAGGCATTCAAAGATACTAAAAAGAAAGGGAATATTTGGGCAGTATTAGTAGAAGAGTTTGGTGTTAGGGGTAAGTAGCATGTTTTTCCTCGAATGGTTCGGTAATGTAATGATTTTCGCCAGCCCTAGCGATGCAAGCCTTGTGTTTGGAATGCCTTGAAAAGAACTTCTTAAGTAGTATTATTTATTTAAATATGGTTTTAATGAAAGTTTCTGGCACAGCATCTTTTGCTGGTGCGTTAGAAACAACAAGAAAAAGGTTCCCGCACACTACAGCACTAATACATGATACAATACGAAAGGGGCTATTATGGGCTATTACCTTTCGATGCACTACTGTCTAGTTCGCCCAGGCATTCTACCAATTCAGTGTATACACTGTTGTGTGTAACAACCTAATACATACATAATTTAACCTAAAAATTTTCTTCGTTTTCCTATACAAACGACGATTTCTTCTAATTTGAACAGAAATGACTTCTACGCCTATCATAATTTGATTATTTGCTTCGAGGTAAAGTGGGGCATATTATTGCAATTGAAAGTGTAATATTACCATCAGCTCTATTTGGCAACTAGCTATTCTCCCAAGTCGAAGCCTACTTATACACAAGGTGTCATTGTACTGGACGAAATGAAGTAGACATCTATAACCACAAAAAGGCTAAAGAAGCATTTCAGTCCAAGAAAACAAATATTACCAGTTACATGTAATAACACTTTCAACTTATTTAAATCAGCTTTCAACTTACATAATCACCAAGTGACAGTCACAAGGTTACAAATTATACAGGAAAATAAGTGGGCAAATCGTTCCTATATAGTTCTGAATATCAGGTGACCCTGGTATGAAAAGAAATTCCAAGGCAGCCTTGACATTTCAAAGAGGAAAAATATAAAGTTATTTAATTATCAACCCTAAATATATGACTTCCAACAATATCTATGTGTTGTATAACAACTTTAATAGCTTGGACAAATCGGCTACTCAAAAATAGAGGATAAAGAGAGTTTTGCATATCAGGAGCCACGGTTTCTCCTATGGCATACATCGTGCGTCGGCATAGTTGCTCCAGTCTCTTTGAATGAGGTTGAGATATTGGCTTCTTCACTGCCTTGCAAGAAGATATGCTGTACACACGTAGTCTTGACAACGTTCATCGGGCCAGTGATTTAATGGTAATGTATATATACCTTTGTAACATTATGCCTTCATATACACATATATTGTATAACAAAATATATACTATCAAACCATATGTATGGAATTTCTTTGGTTTCTTGTGAGTGATAGATTATACCAAGTGGGGTGGGGTCACTATCATATCTTTTTGATAACAAAGTTTTCCAGTTATGGTCCTTGCCACTTTTAGTACTGTATAGATTTGTTCACTTTTAGCATTTTAGTTGCCTTTGAGAAAGTAACACGATATTAACCTGTAATGCTATACGTAATAAATTTAACGACGCCCTGAAACATTGTTCATGTTCTTACTTGTTAATCTTGCTTCTCTCAGGATAAAATTTTCCTGCAAAACTTGCGTCATCAATACATATCCTTCTGTTTAATCGCTTACGACAAGCAGCAATTCTACAGCATCATGCCAATTGGAGCCAGTGACGATAAATGATGTGCAAGAGGATAGGACACCTATAGAAGACGGAGCCGCGTATAGTTCGCAGAGTAATGCCAGTTACACACCTGCAACTGGACAGAAAAGAAAGAGTGTTTCAGACAACATTTAAAAGTCTAGTATAGATGATCTCAGTGACAAAAGAGCAATGCATAGTCAATATGGTGATTTAAGTCGTTTTTTAATCTCCTGCTGCCGCTGTCAAGAAACTTCACGAGAGGGGACAAGTGCAATTAAAAATAGACATCCATAAGTTTGTATTTGAAGCGGAAATGCAGTGCATGTTAGAATAACCTTGTTAGTATCTGTCACTAGCTTAAACATGTCTTATCTTCAATTTAAGACGTACTTGTGAATATCATTTTGCAAACAATACCAAAATGTCATCCTGGTATGTACATAAATTTGTGATTCGAATGTTGTTTTTCTTAGTGTTTAGGGCAATCTTTCTGGTCGTAACATTGCAGACTTGAGAAAGGTTTTACTGTAACTGGAAGCTCCAGAAGAAGGAAATAATCTTTTCGAAAGCTCAAGAAACTTACTTGTTTTTATTTTTGTACATAGATATTAGCAATAGTTTTCGGTCTGTTTTGGAAGTTGGATGTATATAGATGTATTAGATATTTTTTATCAGATTATTAGATATGTCAAAGTTGGAAATATTAACGGGTCTTTATACACAGATATTTATGTTAAGGCTACAGAGACACTCAAGTATATACTACCGTTCTTGCCACCGTTTCCACACGAAAAAAGGTATCCCATATGGGCAGGCACTCCTTTTAAAGCGGATTTGCTCGAACAGTGCACTACTCGAAGAACGATGCATAGAGCTAGAAAAGTGGATTGCAACCATAAGTAGAAAAGTGTTTGAAATCACTTAGTAGTAACTGTAGCTGTCTGTAGCTCCAACTTACACTTTCCGAAAGCTTGCTAAATTTTCGCACCAAAAGCAACTTCGGGATAAACAAGCTCTAGTTCAGATCCTCGCGTAGAAGCAATACGCGGGCTTCTCTCAAAGGAACTTTTTAGCTTATGCTTTTAAAAATTTTACACAGATAAAAACGGTAAGTAGACCAATTTTTATTGTACTTAACATGCTACAATACTAGTGCGAAACATAAATTTTAACTGTCAATCGATTGCGATCAGGAGCAACCTTAGTGAAGTCACCATTCGTAATAGGCTTGTAGTTCTAAGTTCAGCTTTTACATATTGACTAAGCAGAAACGAACACCTATTTGATGTACAACTAGGATGGGTAAAGCTAGGTGGGTACGCTATCGTACTACAAATACATCAAGAAGATGGTACATTGTTAGTTATAGTTACAGTTAGTGTGTCGTGTCATCACAATTGCACAGAGCCAATGTTAAATCGACATTATATCTAACAAATCACCCTATATGCTTACTTAAAAAAGCCATGCATAACTTTTGCTAGTCATACGGCATGGCTGCAGGTTACATCTCCAAACAGGCGTTAAAGGCCTCCGCAGACACAAGCGACAAACAACAAAAATCAAGCAACACGAAAGATATTGCGCAACTTTTGTCGCTCCGCTTCGCATCGAGGAAGAGGCTACATACTCAGGAACGAGCAAGGATACAAGCGACTCTGTCGCAAGAAAACGTGTCTCTGGAGATTCTATTCAAAATGGCTGACTTTTTAAGCGACGATGATATGGCTCGCCTGATAGAATTATACCAAGGTCAGGAGAATCTCTACAATTATCGCTCGAAAACCAGAGAGTCACTGTTGTATATCGCTATGGCAATGGGAAAAGGATGGGATGGTAAGAACATTGATCTTTTACTTTGAACTTAACTTGTTATTGACCGTGGGCCATGGTCGTGACTATAAAGTAAAGTTCTAGAGACACATAATATTGGTTTGTCTGCCTTATAATATTAGCAGAAATATATTTGAGTCCTTTAACATCCTGCAGGAACCACTTCAAAGCTAGTATTATCAGAACAGTATGCTCTGACGGTCGAAGAGACAAATTTTGTAGAGCCCACTGTTCCTGATGTTGAAACTGTGTCAGGTCCAGAGATTGATACAACTGTAAAGCATATGGAAACTTACGATAAACAACAATTGCAGATGATGAAGGTACAGACTCCTTCCAGTTGGAGCCTCCTGTATTCAAAAGGAAGAAGCACAAAGGGTGGATCCTGCAGAAAGGGCAGTTTTATTACTGTAACAGTTTGCTAATAAAACTGTTACTAAAGAAAACAGTGCCAATCAAAAATTTTGAGCATCTGTCGCTGCACAGACAGCTTCGATGTCCAAGAACTAGCGGCGAAAGTGTCACAATAATATCCAATTGCTTTTATCAGAAATAGAAATGGAGGATAGCGAGTAAAAAGCGCTATGCCTCTCATAAATCAACCAATATGAATTTCCACTTTAAGGGGTTGAATATTAACAAGTGCAATCTTGGACAAAATCTGAAACCAATGAATGAAGGTGTCAAGTTTGTTATCTTTTCAAATACTTATTTTACAAGTTTCCTTCTCCTTTGCTTTCTTGGAAAGTTTAAATTACATTATAGGGTGAGACAAGAAAGCTGATTGTTTAGTTTTTATTCACGGGAATAGATGGTTAGAGACTTGTATCTAAAGTTTTACAAGTTTCCTGTAATATGGACTAAGAGGAAGTAAACCAACAATTGGTTACATAACAGGTTGATGGTATTCCTTCATCCCCATAAAAAGTGGTGCTCATATCGGTTGATGTGTGTACCATCCATGCATCAAATAGCTTTGTAAGATAGATGTTGCTTTCATATCTTGAGAGTTTTGTTTTTGAAAATGATAACATTGTACATACCTATTACTTTAAACTATTGGAAGCGAAAGGATGGGGGCTTATATTTGGGGTGTGGGCATCAAATTCTTAGAAACAAGCCTGCAGTTACCCGATCTTAATGATTCCTTCTGTATTTTCTCAACATGGTGTGACAGCAGCATTGTATCCAATCATGTTAAATGAAAGAGTATAATTACTTAACCGACATCACTGACAGGGGTAGGCCCCATGAATTCAGGGGCTTCAAATAGAGTACTTCAGGGTGGGGGTCTATGTGACATATTTCAAGCTTTCAGAACGGAGAAGGCACCTTCTAGCTCAACTCACCCAGGGGCTCTAGGATCATTGAAGATCCCTCTGTCACATATTGTATATACCACATATTCATTAAAATATTTATTGAAAGTTGGAAGAAAAACGAGAGTAAACACTATTACCTGAGCCCAAATATCGAAGTGTCTTTCACCAGGTGGTATGGCTTGCCTCATTCATGTGACTTTCTTCTCGATCAGGGGTCCAACTAAAACAAGAAGCCCCTGAAAATTTGCGTAACTCATCCTTAGAAATGTCGAGGCTTCTTTATGGTCCTCCATTATCAATACGTGCAGAAGGTTAGAGTATGCACCTAGTCTTTCTCTTTTTTTAGCCACTCTTTTGTCCAACAACCTCTACGCTTACGTTTTTCTTAATATAATAGCTTTTTGGAAGTCATCATCTGAATCGGACTCAGTTGACGGTAAACACCTTGTTGTTGGGTAGCCATTTTACAGATGCAATTTTGAACAGAAGAAGGTAAATATTTTTAACTTCGGGTTTGGCGGAAAACAAATTTGTCGCTTGCGACAATTTTCATGTGTCTTGTGTGTGCGAGCATCTGATCTACGACACAGTTTCTGAAGCAGGTTGATTACTGTCGCGTTGCTTGACTTTTGTTGACTGTCGCTTGTGTGTGCGGAGGCCTTAAGAGAGCGCGTATACAAAAAGCGAGGCCTACTACATACGCTGCACTGGTTTCCATTAGGCATTTATTATCTTAACCTTAACTGAAGATGAGAGAGGATTTTGCAACGGCTCTCTGACAGATAATTGAAGCTAAATGTAGCACCAAGCTATTACCTACTTCTACAGCACTACCTTTCACGCAAGAACATGACTGCATGATTTAAATATACGTTTAGGCCATGGTCACTCGATTCATGTAGTGGCATATACTTTCCTTTTTCATTTCACAACAGAATCATGAGCATATGTGCAGTTGTTGGATGTGGAAATAGTTGCCGCGCTGAAAGCAGAAGATTTGTACTCTAGGAAATAACCAGTGTAATTGCAGTCCATCATTTACCTTACTTCCATTCCCAACAGTATAAAAAGATCCCGAGGGACGATAGAGGTGGATTAAACTAATTGATAGGAAGCATGAACGCTCTGGTAAGATCTGGGAGCCTTCTAATGACGACCGCGTTTATTCTGTGTACTTTCTCGATGGGAGACCCACAGCGGCACATCCAAACCCCGCTGTATCTCTTGGATATGCTTTACCTGTACAGGTTCCGAAAAGGGAAGCACCAAGGGACAGAGCCAAAATATAAAAAGTAGACGCCAAGGAGTTGCGGGGCATAAACGTTGCAAATACAAGCTCTATTCCTATACCGGACGACCATGGGAGTTATTGCTGCATGTGCAACTGTAGCCCTAACTGTCAATGGAACGGCTGCCCTTCAAAACAGGTATTGCTTAACAGACAGGTCTTTGAAATCCAGGGATTGAAACAGAAAGTAGCCAAACTAGAAACAATTATTCGTCTGCTTCAAAGAATGTCCAAACAAAAAGTAACAGCTAAACTTTTTAAGACTGATGCTAAGACAAGGGAGTATACAGGTCTTCCAAATAGAAAGGCCTTTGAGGGATTATTTGCATATGTAAGAGCCATGGTACTAAAATGATTTATTGGCATGGATCAAAGAAGGTAACCTCTATCAAGGTTAAGAGAGGCTTTAATGCCTTATCCAAGAAGTTTGGCCCACAAAGGAAACTTCCCAACAGGGATGAATTTTTATTGGTGCTGATAAACCTCAGGCTTAGTGTAACCAATGGCCTGCTGGCTGAATTGTTTAACATTTCGAAAAGCACTTGCAGCCAAATATTTAACAATTGCATTAAGATGCTGGCTGGTCTCCTAAAGCCACTGATATTCTGGCCTAGCAAAGGAAAACTTAGGCAATGCCTACCTGCCTTAGTGAAAAAGAAATGTCCAAGCTTTCGATGTATTGTTGATTGCACAGAGGTATTCATAAATCGACCAAAGACACCTTGGACTACAAGCACTTACATGGTCTGATTACAAAAGACACAATACGGTTACATTTCTTGTTGGTATTGCCCCAAATGGTATGATCTCATTTTCATCAAAAGCACTGGGAGGTAGAGACGCTTTCATCACAAGGCAGTCAGGATTTTTGAAATTGGTGGAGCCTCAGGATAAAATCATAGCAGACTGACGTTTCTTAATAAATACAGACCGTATGATGTGTCAGGCCAAACTGAAGATTCCACAACCGGCCTCTGGTCTGTAGCAACACAGCAGGTTGAAGACAAAAAGGTTGCAAATATGCGCATTCATGTGGAAAGAGCCAATCGGCATATAAAAACATTTACAATCCTGCGAAATACCGTGCCAATAACTTTAGTGCCTTTAATTGATAACATTGATATTGTATGTGCTGCACTGTGTAATCTGATGCCATCACTTATAAAGTAGTAATAGCAAAAAAGAAGATAAATACACACATACACATATGTATATATAAGATAGATAGAAAAAACTAAAACGGGTAAAAAGGCCACTAAGTTAAAAACTATATATTTACAAGAAAACCCTTGACTTTTGCTTGAGGCACAGATTCCATATGTGTATGTGTATTTGTATATACTTGCTAATAAGAATCAATAAAAACGACTGCAGGAGGGTTCACTTTTAAAGTAAAACTAATAAGCATTTATGGTGTCTCTATAAGATGCAAGTTTACTAAGTAATAGATCTGACGTGGCAGGTTACTGACTAAGTGATGTCCATGTTTGGTATAAACAAAGACGTCACACCACATCCTTTCAGTTACTCCTAATTGTAACTGAATCTGACTGTAGTACTGACTGCTCTCTCTAAATTTCAGAGCCCCATTGGTTTCCTGAAGGTATGGTGGTGGTGACTCACTTGGTTTGCAATAAGCAATACTCAAGGGGCATTTGACTAACTAATCCTTTGCCACAGCACTTACAATTGACTACAGGATCTGGTGCAGCGCCAATGAAAATTTTGTCTCTTAGAGAAAACAGTCCACAGCTCTCAGCTACAAAGCAATCGGGAGAGCTTTGTTCTTCTTTGGTATGCTAACAGGGCTTCTGCCTCCATTTCACGGCAATACTTCAAGGCTGAATGATCAGCATAAACCTGTTTATCTCCAAGTATAACGGAGACAAGATCATCGGTTTTTTCCACTGGTGCTTGCTGATCCCAAACTACGGAGTTTGGTCCGTACTCGATGAACTGTGGAACCTGAGATCCTCCCTATCCTCTGCTGCTTCCACTCAACTCTTTTAGCCGGGTGTCTTGTGGTATATTCGAGACCCTCGACTTCTTCGGTGGTATAACCAGGCAGGTTGTCTAAGAGATCTTGCTCATTACCAAATCAGATGCCAAGGATGTTAAGTCCTTCGGGATATTTGGACTCCAGCAGGCTGATAAAGATTAGAGTTTCCGCTGTACCTAGAAATATGTCAATAATTCAAGTGTACGCTCCAACGTCAACCTCAAACGATGATGAAATTGCTGCCTTCTACAGCCTACTGGAATCAACCATCAAAAGAACTGCAAAGAAAGACATCGCGATAGTACAGGGTGACTCAAATCAAGATCAAGTCAAATCATCAAGAAGACCCCTCCAAACAATATAAAGATCTGACCTCGTTGTCCTTTTCTTACAAAATCTACATATATTGATAACACTGATGAAGCCACATTTCATGCTTACAAAAGCTCTATTACAATCGAAAGTGTCGACATCAGCAAATGCAACGTGCAAATGTTGTGAAATGTTTTGAAATTTGGTAAAAAGATCTAAAAATCTCAACAAGTGAACATCAACCACAGGACTATTATCATCTCCCTCCTACGTAAGATTGTACATTGCCATTGTTCATATTCCTACCTGCCATGCAGACAACATCATATAGGTTTGATCCCTGAGTTTGCCACAAACACCCCCAAAGATAAGTAAGTCTTCATTCCATTAAAAAATAACTCATTTTTGTCACTTTTTCTTCTCATCAGAATATAACAGATTTCCATACAACAACTCTGAGCTTCTGAAGAAGTGGATAATTGCTATGGAACGCAAGAACTGGTATAAATAAAAGTTTTCAGTATTGTGTGAAGAACAATCATAAAAAGGACTGAAAAATTAAGAGTCAGGAAGCTGGACCTGAGCGGCAAGCTAAGATCATCAAAGGTTTGGTCCAGACGCTCCACTGTAAAACTCATCTCTGCTGAGCAAAGTGCTACTTTCCTAAGAGACCTTTGAGCACATGACACTTAAACTAATTAAAAATGAGACGAGATCGAGTTACGACATGAAACAACTCTTCATTTTTATAGTCCATGTGCCTACCATTATAATTTTGTGCCTACAACATCCAGGACGCATAAGACCACGAGCAACATAAAAACTGACCCAGGGTTTCTCCAACAAGTAATACATGCTACATCAAGAAGGAGGATTATTATACTTGATGAGGTAGCTATCAGAAAGAAATAATCTGGGACATAAAAACTGACCCAGGGTTTCTCCAACAAAAAATACATGCTATGTCTAAGAAGGAGGAGTATTATACTTGATGAGGTAGCTATCAGAAAGAAATAATCTGGGACCAAAAAGAAATCTGTTGGTAATACCGATTATGGAGGAATATGTGCTGAAGAACATGAAACCGCAGCACAAAATGCATTATTATGGCTTATGGATGGTAATCAGCCAAATTTTTTTCCAGTTCTTGATTTAGCAGATGCTTTCAATAAGCTTTGTTAAATAATTACTTATTGTCTTTGTTGACACTCGACACACACACAAAAGGTTGTCATCTCCAAAACACCTACGTTTTGAAGTGAAAGTGTTAAACACTTGAAGAGCATCTGATTATTTCATGTACATTTTTATTATTAGTGTAAACTTTTGCGGTGAGTCACAGTATCTGGGCCACATTTTTCGTATCTGTGTCAGGAAGGTGTTCGGCAATAACAGTCTACAGTGGATGCAATCAAGGAAGCTCGATGTCCCATCAATGTTTCAGAACTACAGTCATTCCAGGGCATGGTAGATATTTATGGTACGTTTTTACCAAATCTATCCTGTAAATTGCATCCTTCGTATACTTTTCTTCGACGACGTGCTGCTTGGAATTGGACTTCTGCATGTGATGATGCTTATGACTTAGCTACGACTACCCTGAGCAGCAGTAAGGTTCTTACTCACTACGATCCTGGCGAGCAGTTATTGTTATCTGCAGACGCCTTCCATATAGGATCGCTGGTGTTCTTAGTCACAAGATACCTGGTGGTACTGAGCGCACTAATACCTATGCCTCACGGACACTAATCCCAGCTGAGAAGAACTAGGCTTAGATAGGAAGGGAAAGCTAAGCCATGATTTTTGACATGAAAAATTGATCTATATTTGTACTCCAGGCCGATTATTTTGGTAACTGAACATAAACCCCCTAACACGCATTTTTGGTTCAAAAGCAGGCATTCCAGCCCTTGCTGTTGCTCAATGCAACGATGGGCTCTATTATTGTCTGCCTACCAGTATGATATTGTCTATAGGTCCTCCGTAGATAATGCAAATACTGATACTTTAAGCCGATTACATGCTACCAGCACACATGAGGTTGACCCTGAGAATTTTGTTTATACTGTTGTTGATGACTTGCTGCTTATCACAACAGCTGAGATTGTTAGATTAACTGTAAAGGATACTTTGATTTTTCTGCTATGTATGGTTTTACTCTTTCTGGCTGGCCGCAAAGTTGCCCCTGCCCCCAACCTACAGCACTTTTGGGTTCGGTGACAAAAACTTACAATTGAGGACAAGTGCTTGTTGTGGGGTCGTCGAATCATTGTCCCACAAAAACTCGGATACTAACAGAAATGCACTTCTGTCACCAAGGCATAGGCCGCATTAAAGTCTTGACACGTTCAAATGTATGGTGGCCGGGTCTGGATAAGGGTATTGAAGATATGGTTAAAACCTGACCTGATTGCCTTAAGATGTGGTAGACGCCTGTTCAAGCCCCATTATCATCATGCCCTCGGGTCTCGAAATCCTGGCAACCTTGATTTTTTTAAAATTAAAGGTCGATCATTCTTATTAGTTGTAGACAGCTACTCAAAGTGGCTAGAAGTTTTTCCGATGGTGAGTACTACTGTTACTGCTACAATAAACGGATTAAGTTCTGTATTTGTTTCTCTAGGTTTCCATTTCAGGTGGTCTTAGGTAATGGCCCCCAATTCATTACTGAGGAGTTCGACGATCTTTTGGCCGCCAATGGCATCAAGTAACTCCTGGCCCACCTGTGCACCCAGCTACCAATGCTTTGGCTGAACGCCACGTCCAAACCTTAAAGCATAGTATTAAATGTGAGTCCCATGCACTTTCATTTCAATATAAAGTTGCTTCTGTTCTTTTTTTCTACAGGAACACCCCCGCTCATCTACAAGTATCTCCCCAGCTGAGTTGTTCCTTAAACATACACCTAAAACACGTCTGATTTTGGTCAAACCTAACCTTAAGACCAAACTGGAAGACCATCAGGCCACTACCAAGAAAAACAAGGATGGTAACTATGCTCCTCCCTCACAATCTGACATGTACCAACCAGATCTGGACGTATTGGAACGTCACGTCAAGTTTTTGATTTGTTATTGCATAAACTAACACGATTCCTATCATTAAATCGTAACAGTAAAACTGGCAGGGAGAAATGTCATATTCTGACAAAGCATAATTGGAATAAAATTATAGAGAATAGAATTTGAAAGTGATACAATGTTTTTTAGTTTTAGTTGGGAGACGCAGAAAAAGGTAGTACATCACTTGGTGCTCGGTATGCCACAGATTATCTCGTTAATCTCACTGAAAACAATGGGAGAAAACAAAGGATGGTCCAAGACAAACATTTACGTCGGGATTTGTAACTACAGCATCCTCTATCCTGACAACCAGTAAGAAGCTGCTTCAATGGTCTGAGGTCTGAGGTATATTCTCATCTATAGATTTTCATAAAACGTGCTTGAAATGTTCTTCAGCAAAATAAGGGGTCGATTGGGATGGAACACCTAATTCCAATATGCCTCAATTAACATGGGCACTTAGAGCTTTGCTTTCTAAAAATCAGATGGAAGCACCACCTACTGTCACCTGAATCATCAGCAATGATACATCAAATATAAAATAAGATGAGTTTGGAATAATCAGAAATGCAGAGACAATGTTTTCTTATACAACTGGCTTTATTGGAAGGCACCTTTATCATAAATCAGACTGCAGAAAATGTGCATCATCACTATATGAGGAAGAGGCATATGATCTCTCACATCCCAATGCTACATTTTTAAGGTTAAAAAGGGATAGAAAACTCATGATGCCATTGTACAAGGTTGTCAAAGCTACTGACTAGTGTCTTCGAAAGGAATGTATTTCCTGGTCGAGAATCAGCAATGAACGTGCTGATGAACATTGGGGCAGTAGTTTTTCATTAACTATACCAGCATCATATTACGAGGAGTACATTTGATGAAAATCTGTAGTATAACCACTTTACAGTGCTGATATAGAGCATCGTGAAATTACACGTAAAGATTGTTTCCCATCAGTTTGCTTTGAATTTAGCAACTATCTTCAATCAGCCTAATCTTGACGATAATTCACAGGAGTCGTCGGTTCTTAATATCCATAAGGGGCTCATTGCTGACAGGAGGGTCTGTTTTGGTATTAAAACTGCCGTCAGCTATTTTTCAAGTAACCATTGATCATCATCAATAGGTCTAAATATACAGCATACACCATCCAATTTTAATACTGACTATGATTTTTCCAAATTGAGTATGCAATTTTTTCTTTCCTTTTCGCTTTAATACTTATTACCTGTGCTATAACAAGTGACGCCTTGAATGCAAAAGTGGTTTTGCTAATATGAGCAAGTTAATAAAACAAGCAGGCAATATAAGTTTTAACAGGAGCGTTATTAAGCTAAACATCATAGAGCTAGGACGAATCATCACTTTTGTACTTTGGAGGCTGTCTCCATCGCCTCCCTAAGGCCATCTTTCATTGTTTCTATTTAAGTAAACAATGTTGTTATTATCAACAGAAACTGTGTGCACGCTGGATCCGACTTGTTACAGAATGCTTGCAGCAACTAAAATCTACCAAAAAAAATCGAATCTACCAAAAATTTTGGCCGAGGACGACGTGGCAGAGGACCATATCGGTGTATTACTGAAAATGTACTGTAATAATGAAAATCGAGATCATTCTGGGTAAGTCTACCTGCCTCATGTATTTTATATATGAACTGTAATTTGGAAGGCTGACACAGCTGAAGACTGAGTTTTGGAAGCAAATCCAGGTTCAACTCAGTCGTGTCCCTCAAATAGATCAGTTAATAATAGGTGGAGATTTAAACGCATAAATTAGGACGGATGGCAATGGTTTTGGAGACTGTAACACCGAGGGAGAATGTGTTCTGGATATGTCTAAAAATCATAATCTAAAGATACTTTACACAGATTTTATGAAACGAATATATAAGAAAGCAGTGGGACCTAATCATGATGTGAATGAGAGACAATACATTAGCAAAAGAGTGTTTTTCAATTCCGATGGTGACCTGCCACACGCAACATAGACCAAAAATTGTCCAAGAATATTTAAGAGAGATTTTCGGAGACAAAGGAGGTCTCCCTGCAAGTGAATACAAATATAGATGAAAAATCAAGAAGCAAGGAGAGAATATGAAGAGACATTTAGTCTTAGTATGTCCCTGAGTGATGGTCACTGGGATCCAATGCTGGAGAAGTTATAAGAAGAAACTAATAAAAAAAGAGATCTTATGGCCCTTCATCGAATGAGGACATTAAAAAAGCGGTCGCAGCCTGTACAGACGGCCTTTCTATTAGAAAGGCATGTGAAGAGTTTAACGTGAGAAAATCAACGCTACACGACCACCTGAAAATAACGATGAAAAACATAGGTCGTCCAACTATTTTAAGTGCCGAAGAGGAGTCTGTGTTGCCAAAGGTAATCGACGAAGTAGGTGAATGGGGTTTTCCAGTTGGTAAGTTAGAGCTGCAGTTGATAGTGAAGGATTTGCTGGGCAAAAAAAGACATGAAGCGAAGCAGTTTACAGATGATATCCCTAAAGAAGACTGGATAATGGGGTTTATGGAAAGAAATAAAATGTCAGGTCAAATGGCATCCAATATCAAGCGGGCACGATCATCTGTTGACGAACATGCTGTAAGGGATTTTTTTGACCGGCTGGAAGTATCTCTAAAAGACCTAGAGATAATGCCAGAGAATGTATTTAATTACGAGGAGACTAATGTTGCACAGATGACCCACGTAGGGAGTGGGTCCTTGTACGACGAGGAAGAAGGCGGGTAGAAAATGTTGTGGAGCACATGGAAGACAGCTATTTCCCTCTTGTGGTGTGGAAATGCTGCTGGAACCATGCTGACACCCATGGTGTTATACCAAGCACTAAAATATTTATGAAGGTTGGACAAATGGGGGGCCGAAAGGTACAGTGTACAGTTGTACCAAATCGGGGTGGTTTGACCCTGAAATGTTCCAGCTGTGGTTCGCAAACTCATTCCTGCCACAGGTCCGGCATATCGAGGGGCCTAAAATATTGTTCGGCGACAACTAGGCATCACATTTCAACGATTCGGTAATTGAGATGGCAAGGGAGAACAAAATATATTTTGTTATGTTGCCACCTAATGCCACCTAATGCCACCAATTTGATGCATCCGTTAGATGTTGCTGTTTATGGGCCAATGAAGAGAGTGTGGAGGGCGGTTTTGAAAGAATGGAGGAGGGAGACAAGATGCTCTGGAGCCTTCCAGAAAGAGTACTTCCCTTGTTTGCTCCAGCGCCTCAGTAATAGCATCGAAGACAGTGTTGGGGATAATTTAAGATTGGCATTTAAGGCATGCGGCCTTTACCCAGTGAATAGAGAACGACCGATATCAAGATTGTCAGAAAGCCACGCAAGAGCAAGCGGTGGAGATACTGGTACAGTCGTTAATTGACTTATTGACAATCCCGAACGGGTCGTTAATTGACTTATTGAAAAGACATCGTGGGCAAGGGTCTGCTAAGCCTCCAAGAGGGAAAAAGCTCCCAAGATTCAGCCTGGCGCCATTTTAGGCAATAGCAGTGCTACAGTTGATAGTTTGTGTTTTATATCCAAGAAAGAGGACGACTGCGTTGTAGGCGATGAAGGGAGTGATGTGGACGTCGAAAGGGGTTGGATGTGAAGTATGTGAGCGTTGGTACCATGGAAAATGTTTATTGGACGTTCTTGGTGAAGGGAAAAGCTGTTTGTATTGTTAATTTTGATAAACCAGCCAAACGCCATACTGTTCTTGTGTTTTTTTCCAGCCGATTCTTTCTTACTTAACTCACTGTCCGAAGTTACCCCATAGAGATGAGGCAACTTCGGACAAAAACAAAAGGCTTAAAACTACGCACCATAATATGTTATCAGCACACTCTATTCTTAAGTTTAGCAATCGTTTGTCATACATTACAGCGGCGATCAGCCAGCGATGTTTCCTGGTGGAGATAATACTTGGAGAATTGCTGAAAGCGTCCGAAGTTACCCTGGTTGACGGTAGTACATTTTACTCGAAAAATGAGTATTCAGCACATTTGTGTCTAAAATAGCCACTTCTGTAGCCATTTTACTGATTTTACTAGTTGACAGATGCCATGAGATATTAAAATTAGAACCTGAATTCCACTTAGCAAAATACAAAGTTAGTCATGATTAACTGATTCATAGTAAGACAAGTTTGATCGCCTATAGTGTTCTATGCTGTACCCCTCAAATAAATCTTTGAAATAGAATTATCTGCCAAACTCAGTCAAAATTAGACCTTCTATATCAAATAGTATGACGAAAGATCCCCACATTACATGTCCTTGAATCTTGCAAGTATTGTTTACGTTACATCGACCTTGAAAATCAACCTGCTACCTACTAGCTGCCTATATTTATTTGGGCTTGCAACCTAAATTTCCACCTAGCTAAGGACTTTCTTTTGATTAATTACATTGATTTTAAGCCAACTTCTCATATTACTATAGTAGTAGCTATTATTTATATAAGCTGGATTCTATAAGAGGTTATCAGAGAGGGTAGTTTCTAAAATGATTAATTATAATTTGGTGTGTGTCCCAAGTAACTACAACTCAAGGTTAATTGTTAATAGATGGTTGAGAAATTAATCAGCAGAAGAACCACTTATTAGTTCATATGATACGAGCTTAATGTCTGATCCTTCATTGCCAGAAGAGGGCCTAGAAACACCCACCATTTATAAGTGAATGAGTATGGCCTACTTTGACAGTTTTCCTATAGGTATTCCTTTTGTACTCTTTTACTCTTTATGACATCCTTTAAGTTTCTGTCAGCAATATTATTCAACACTATGTGTTAAGGATACGTTGTGCATAAAATATAGTTACTGTAGACAGAATGCATTCTTTTGTCTTCCAGGTACCATAATGAAAAACAGTAAGAACTTTATGAATTTCAATGTAATGGATTATAAGACAAACCTACTCCTGCCAGTAGTACCCATGTTCACTCTTTTATCGATACCCCCCTCGCAGGAGAACTAATCTCCTTCAACGAAAACCATCTCAGGAATAAAAAATAATTTAGTAATTAGACGATAGAAGTGAGATATTATGACAATTATCCTCTTTGACAACTTGCTGTGAGTACCTCAGCTACCACTATGGATCACTGCACTATTTTTTGCTGTAGAAGTTGAACTGTCAGAAAGTGAGGTAGAATGTAAAAAAGCTGAAGAGGAGAAAATTGAAATTGATCGTGCAATAAAAGAACTTGAAAAGAAATATGGTGAACTAAAAAACTGCTGTTTGAACAAAAAACGAGAATTATCTTGAGAAAAACTTTCCTGCACGAAAGAGACGGGAAAGTTTGGCAACCAGTTTGGAGATGATGTCAGATTTTAAGTCAAAGCATAACAGTATACGAGACGTCAAGAAACTAAGAATTTTCTCACATTCATTCATGGTGGAGACGATGGGTCTCTTTATGGTTCTTGGGACTATTTCAGTAGTGCTGCCTCAAAGGAACAATTTGAATTGCTGTTAACAGGGCTGTTAATTCCTTGAAGGCATAGTTAGTGAGGGCTTGAAAGATTACCTTTAATCTGAGGATGCCTCCAAAAGGTTTATTGTAAGAAAATAATACGGGTACCTCTCAAGGCGAACTTTCAACTTTCAATGCAAAACACAAAGTTCCACTTTTGACCCAGATTCAGAAACTTGGATCACATGTATTGCGAAAGTTGTCACCATGCTGTCACCTATTAAGGGCATTTCCAGTTCCCCTTGTTTGGAAAATATAGTACATCTGTTTATCAACCTTACCTATTTAATCACTCCATCAACCGTCAAGTTCGCGTACGAAAGAAATTAAAAACGCCAAGACTTGTAACTTGTAACTCTTTTAATATAAAAAACATAATGTAAATAGCACAGAATTGTAGTAAAAAGTGTCAGATATAATAACGTACATCAAAACACAATGAAAGTTCGCTCTGTTGTGTCTGTATCGGCTGCATCACTACACTGTCTCAATGTCCAAACTATAATCATCAGCAGTGTATCGCTGCATGTAAAAACTGACGACAACGTTCTCATCGTTCATATTGTAGGTAAATACAAATGGCGTCCTTTCAGTGACTACCACTGACGCACGATCCTTATACTGCCGCTTCCCTGTAGCTTTGTTCGGTACCCTTCCAAAGACACGAAATACATCAAAAAGTTTTGTCCACTGGATCTAGACGGGCTAAATAGTTTTGCCAGTCCATCCATATCCTGAACAGTTATCTTAAACTTCTTGCCGCGAACCAATAAATTCATGTCTCCATTGTATCCAGTGCAGTAACCAATAAACGTACGGAATAATACAAAAGGGATAAACAGAACTTCTAGAACTTTTCTCCGCGCTCGTTAGCTTCTACAACGCTTTTTGATCGAAACGAGTCTCAAGAACTAGCCATTTTGAAGGATAAGATTCGACTTTTGCAGTGATGCGGAAACAGGCATGTGATTTTTTCTATGCAAAAAGCGAGCTCGACCCAGGTCTCCAGCAAATGGGAATTCTGAGCCTAGCAACCGACCACCGTGAAATTTGCGACAACTATCTTTCTATAAATGTGTTCTTTTGATGTTGTGTCATTGCTCACCAATGTGCCTTTAGATGATGTTATTTCCCTTTATCATCACCACCTATCACTGAATCCACGTTTGTTCAGTCATTAAATGTTGGAACTCGTGAAGTCCAATATATCTTCAATAATGTTTTATGTACAGGCAAATTGATGGCGTTGCTATGGCTTCACCACTCGGTCCAACACTAGCCAACATTTTCGTCGGCTTCCACGAGTCACTTGCACTCCAGTCTCAACAAGCAGATTCATGTCTGTATTACAGGTGCTACGTGGATGACTGCTTTGTCATCTTTCCATCATCATCATTATCACTATCATCATCACCACCGGCATCATCATCACCTCTACAGGAATCCTATTCTCATCTTCAACCCCTGCATCCTGCCTTATCTTTTGTCATCGAGCATGAAAATAGCAATGGTCTAGTGTTTACAGGAATCCAACCTTTAGCAGCTCTACACAAGATGGGATTTGTTCTGTGCTCGGAAAGTCAAGCAGTCCCTTGTTGCCTGTCTGGTCATTAGAGCCAAGAAGATTTGCTCACCCGAACGCCTGCCCAAAGAGCTGGCAAAGTTGAAAGAAATTTTCTCCCTGAATGGCTACCCGGACACTGTTGGCTCTGCGATCTTCACAAGAGCCAGTTCACCACGTGACTCAGAAATTGGCCCGAGAAGGTTTCCAGTTTACGTTCGACTTCCGTGGCTCAGTCCCAATTCAGAGACATTCGAAAAGATAAAGATAAAGATAAAGAAGGCCGTTAGGGAGTGCATACAACCGTAGTGTTTACAAGCCGACCCCTTCACCCAGCAGCCCAAAAGGATGTACTACCTACCCTTCAACAGAGTAATGTCGTATACCAGTACCAGTGTCCCTGTGGGGATAGAAACATAGGTCGTACGTCCCAAAGGCTTATAGAAAGAATCAAACAGCACGTACCTCGATGGATACGAGAAGATACAGCACTTCCCTCCAGAAAGCAGCCAGCAAGATCAGCTGCAATAAGAGGAGCCCAGACAATTACCACCGGACGATTTGCTATCGAACAACATCTTGTGGACAATTCTGACTGTCGTGAAAAATATGACAATGGGCATTTTAGAATTTTAAGTAGGGGTCGTTCTAAGTTTCATCTTTCTGTATTAGAATCATTGTATACGTCACGTTTTCAACCGAGTTTGCGAAGGCAAAAGGAGTTTGTTTTCAAGTTGTCAATGTTTTAGCAAGCGTATCTCATGTTATGTTTCCTATTGCGTCCGCATATTGTTTTCAAGATGTCATCAATGTTTTGTTATGTTATCTCATGTTATGTTTCCTTCTGCGTCCGCATATTGTCAATTTCGATCCTCTCCGCGGTACAACATGTCTGCTGTCAATGCTGTGTAGTGGGATAAAGGTCATGAGAAAGAGGTCATTAGTCAGTATCGATCACTTACTGGCTTTACAGTTTGAACCATTCTACATGAGTCCAGGCTTTTTGGTGGGTCACCCGATGGTGAACCGAACGACAAACAACTCTACATTCACGCAGCGTTTGAGCTCCCTCTAATCTCAAAACAGCTTGCGCAAACTGTTACAAAACTTTTGATATCTACATTTTGCGACAAAACAAGCATTCGCGGACCACACCCCTCCCTACGAACAAGACAAGTGGCTGTGACAACAAACTAACATAGAACTAAGTCATTGCAACAGACAACCACAAACAAGAACAAGGAAAGGAGACGATTTATACCCTATTCACATGCAGGATGAAGTGACGGTCTTCACTTCAAGTCCCTTTCAGTCGCTGCTGCCGCATTTTCACATTGAAATCTTCAGTTTACCTCGTTTTGAATAACGAGGCTTAATCATAAGGCAAAGATCGCCACGTGCTTCGCTGAGCTATTCTGTTCGAGCAACATGGATTGTAATACTACAGCTGTAAACTCTCTGATTTAAACGCTTTTTTGCTTGCAGTTGCAGCAATTGATAGGCAATATGCATCACAGGAGGTTGAAGGTGCTTAAGTGCAGACGGAAACAGTCGAAAAGAAGAAGAACAACTTTGCTTGCTGCTGCTACCGCACTGGTATCCTGTTGCAACCCAAGTAAGTTGTTGTTAAAGTTGCACTGAATGAGAGCAACTCTTACGAAAAGTGGCATTCACAGGGCGACATATTATGCCACTTCCGTGTCTCATAACATGATAGCAAGCACACGTACGCACCTTTAATAGATGTACAGGATGGCTGTACCTGTAAGTTCGCCCTTGCACGGTAGGTTAGGCAGCCTGATAGAATCGTAATACTTATACTAACAACCGCGGAATATTGTAAGCTTGATAGCAATTTAGGACATCTTTATAACTGAACGAATATAGCCAAATATGTAGAATAGGGATAGATTTTATCTGCATCCATTTACGTCATCAATGGTTGACACGTAAATTACATTTTGAATCGAGAGATCTCCTTACTAGTCCTGTACCGAAAGTCCGTTGTTGCACACTCTGAAATGTTCAGGATGCACTTAGAATTGATGTCCATAGTTCTAAGTTTGTGCTTCTACGGAACATGTGTAATGTAGAAAAAGGAACTAGAAACCTTCAATGCATACCTCGACATGTCACCTTAAAGCTTTAAGCACACTAGACTTACCGCTCAAAAACCAGAATAGGAGTTGAATAAGGGCTATTTACTGTCACAATTCTGGAGTTCCATATGGGGTAGGGATAGCTGTAATCACTGTTTTAGCACACCAGAAAGGGTATATAATCACAATAAATAGAAAACAAGTATTACTTTAGTCTCCCATATCATATTTTTAAGATATCAAATGTCACTCTGAGTGACAAAAATGGTGTTTGTGCTAGGGGTGGGTGGGTTTGTAGTTATGCCTTAAAGAAGTTTTATGACTACAATGATTTTAGAATGCTATATGTAACTGTATATGCTTCGTTTTGTCTGCCACTAAGAAAGAGGTGCTGGTCATTACCTAAAGGAAAATGGTATCAGGAAGTGTTGCCATTACTTCCAGAGGAGGTTTTCCGGATGCATTTTAGGATGTCGCGTCAAACGTCCGAGAGCTTGGTGCAAGTGCTGCAGCCATATATGGCCAAGGCACAAGTGGTACGCATGGCAGTGCCCACACGCAAAAGGATAGCTGCTGCACTCTTTCGCCTATCCTCCTCATGCGAATTGCGGACTGTGGCAGAACTTTTTGGTGTTGGGATATCAACTATCCATCACATTTTCGATGATTTCTTACATGCAGTGATACAACACTTTTATACACAACAGATAGATTTTCCTACAATGCCTGGACTCAAAGAACTGTCAGAGGGTTTTAAAAAAGCTTTGTGGTTTTCCCATGGCAGTAGGGGCAATAAATGGATGTCATATTGCCATTTCACCACCATCAGGAAAGGCAGTTGACTACTATAACTTTAAAGGATGGCATAGCACCATTCCTTTTGCATTAGTCGATTACAAATACCGCTTCCGCTATATATCTGTTGGGCACCGAGGAAGGAACTATGATGCCGTCATCTATGCAAATTCGTTACTGTGACGTAAGATAGACAAAGGGTATCTTAAATGTCATAGCCGCAATCTTTGTGGTACTAAGTGACTCAACAGGAAGAAATGGTTGCTCGTTGTTCAATATCCCCTTTTCTAGACATGTAAACACTACATAGTAATATTAAAAGGTTTTTCCTCAGATGTAAACTAAAAATGGACAACATATTGCTGCTGAGGCAAAAAGAAGAAGTTGAACTGTAACTTGGTTCTTTGATGTTAATACCTATACACATCTTTTTGAAGTATATTTTCAGACTTCTACATGAAAAAATCATGAGAAATTGAAAATTCGTTTCCTGTTTATTCTATTAACTGGATACTACACTAGAAAACACTTGACTCTTCCGTGCTTAAATGTGATTTGTATGCACATGATATTTTTGGATTCTCACCTTATTTTCAGATGGAGCATATCACAAGAAAATTGCCTACTATGGGTCATTCACGTAGTATTTTTTATTTGCTAAGTTCATACGTAAGTTTTAAAACTATAAGGGCATTGAAAAGTAATGGGATGGGGCTAGCAATTGTTATCACTTCATTGTAAATTTGTTTGTCATATAATGCCAACTG
>JAAAKL020003219.1:0-23740 GCA_010016065.2 Carybdea cf. marsupialis auct. non (Linnaeus, 1758)
ACAGCACCTACCTCGACGGGCCTATTTCGACATCTCTAGGAAAATTTCTGTCCCTCCCACTTTTAAACCTGTGGAGTGGGCCCTGTATCATCAATGTCATCTTCATAGCTTCCACAACTAACAAACATATTTAAATATTCTATGGATGACATAAATGAATGCCTCAAGTACAATACCTGGTTCATGGCACACATCTTATGTTTTTTCTTCCATCTTCTTTTAAGATGCTTGAGAGAGGCACGCTAAGTAAACAGTGTGTTGAAAAATGCCAGATAAACTTTTGTATGACCTTTTTAGAATTAAAAGTGCGAATATAGCTGCAACAGAAAATGATAAATGCGATTGTATGCATTCAAAGAGGCAATGCAAAGTGATTATTGTCATCCGTGTATTGCTGAAAACGTAGATAATTTTAAAATATTGCGAGAAACAAAACATGGAAAACAAAAGTCCTCGTAAATTTTTTCCGAATAAAGTTGCCATTTCTCTCTGTCTCCCAGGTCACATGGTAGAGATAAAGTCATCCGGTTGCGACGACCCGCCTGCTAATGGCAACGCATGTGAAGAATCCATCGGTTCTATTAAATTCGATGGCGAAGAATTAAGCAAAGGCGTGGTTGGGTTTAACTTAGTAGTAATGAGTTATCCAGACCTGGTCGTGAAGTATACAGTTGGATACCAGACTGGGTTAGTAGCAGAGGATTCGCAGCGGATGGCACGTTTCTTAATGGACCTCAAGGGAGATAATGTCATATTTTTGGCTTCAAAGGGAGACAGTAGTGCATCTGCTGGACAGGAAGTATACGATGCGTTGGTAAGACTCTTGTATAATCTATGCTTTCCACTTTTTAACTTTTAAATGGTCTAAAGTCATCTGAATCCTAAACATCTTTTTATTTATCTTCTATTTGTATTTGCAATGTTTCGCATCCAAATAATGCTGAACCGAAATTAAATTTTGAGAGAAGCCTTTTCTTGAATATTTTGGGGGCATTTTTGATTGACGTTCTAAGGATCTAGAACACACATTTTGGAATTTGACAAAAAATTAAGGAAAATACTTACAAAACGAGTGCTTTTGCCCACCTTTTGTATCGTTGTCAACTGTCATATTCTGTCATTAAGATAATGTATTTTATATCGTCAGTGTCATAGTCCAAAGGTGGCCTTTAATCTCATTCGTTGATGCCTTGCAGTCTCTGTATGCTTTTAAATTACGGTATATCCGTGTGAGAGAGGATAAAATCCTGTCCTTTCTCTACTCATTAAGCAGTTATTGAAAACTGTCTTCCCAATAAATCCATGAAGTTGCAGTAAGGACTTTTTTACTTGGAACAAGCTCGTTTCTAATGGATTTCGTTCTCTGAGACTTCACTGAACTTGAGGATCCCAAAATACTTACAAAAATAAAATTCATTCATCATTTGTATAACATTTCCACTTCCTATAGCATGAAATAAATGTACTTGGAGCTAGTACAGCCGCTAAAAAAGTCTTGTAATTGCAATCGTTAACTCACTTAATGTGTGCCCTTCCTTTTTTAGACTTTGTTTGGTCTGCGAAGTCCATTCATGCGCGTTCCTCGTTCCTCGCTTGCTTTCGTTGGATGTCGAGGCGATTGCTCCGGACCCTGGGTACAGCAAGTGCAGCGAAAACCAAAAGAAGGACCCAGTGTCATATCCCTTGTCATCGGTATGGTACCTTGGATTTATTACCAAACAGTTTAAACATGTTCTTTCTGGTGCAAACATTTGACAATTATCGTCATCATACTTATGATTGTCATCATGCTCATTATCGTCATCATACTTATGATTTGATTTGAAATAGCAAGCTTTTGGTCATATACAATAGTAATCAGTAGTAAATATCAAATTTTGTATATAGTAAATCTGTATTGCTCATAAGGACTAGCCTGAATACCCCGTGTCCCACAGCTATCTATGTCACATCTGGCAGTGTAACTATCTCCACTGTAACACATCATCTTTATGTACCTTGCCTCACGTAGGTCCGCAAGACGAGTTCGTGTCCGTCGGTGGTGGTGGCAGTCGTATGTTTGAAATAACAAAACATAGACCTAAAGGAGCAAAGGATATGGACAGTGGATATAATGCAGGTGAAAACTTAAGTAATGACCAAGAACCCTCAGTTCAACAACAGCAAAAGCAGCAACAACAAGCTGAACAACAACAGCAACAACAACCAGCTCAAGAACCACAGGAACAGCAAACACCTGCGCAGCAACCGTCACCGCAACCAGTGGCACAGAAGAAGCCAACAACGGCACCACAAGAGCAAAAGCAACCAGAGCCAGAACAGCCAGTGCCGCAAGAGACCGAGCCGACTCCAACGCCAACGGAAGAACCACCGCCAAAACCACAACCCAAAAAGCCGCCACCAAAAAAACAGCCACCTGAGGAAAAACCACCGGAAGAACCACCTGCAACAGAGCAACCGCAATCAGAAACAACACCTCCAGAAACAACGCAAACGGAAACAACACAAACAGAGACAACACCAACAGAGCAACCGCAACCGCAACCGCAACCTGAACCACCTCAAAGAGAGGCACCACAAACAGAACCACCGCAGACAGAGCCACCTGATACTGAACCACCCTCGAAACAACCTGCTACCGCAACGCAAGAGCAGCCTAAAGAACCAAGTGCTCCAAAACCACCTAAGTCACAGGAAACAACAGAGGCTGATCAGCCGGCTAAAGAGCCTCCAGAAAGTCAGGTACAGCAACAGACCGAGAATGCGAAAGCGGCAGAAGAAAAGTTAGAAGCACAAGAGAGTAAAGTTCAGGCGCAAGAACAATTACAAACACAGCAAGTGGCTGAGCAGGAGCAAGCACAAGGTCAGGAGGAAAGCACTCACCAACCTTCCTCTCCAGAGCCAGAACAGCTTGGCAAAGTGCAGCAAACTACAGCAACAACTACTGCAACGCAGCAACCAAGTGATGAGAGTAGCTCAGTTGAGGCACCAAAAGCTGCTGGTCCCGCTCAACTTACTCATTCAGTAACTGTACAAGAAACGGCGACCAAAGAAGGACAAAAAGTGCAAGTAGAGGAAATGATTCGTGCTAAGGGGAAACCACAGGTGATTAGCAAGCCACCAGTTCTTAATCAGCATGAAGAGGAGGAAGACGGAGTGCCACAAGGAGCAACAGAACAAATGTTTCCTCCTAATACCATCACAGACAAAGCTACAAAAGATCCAACCGCTTCGCGGGAAGTTCAAGAAAAGCAACAGGCGTCACCTTTACCGAGTCAGCCTCAAGCTGAGAGAGAGGTAAATCAACAGTTACCAACGACACCAGCTGCGGCTCATCGCGGGACAGGAAATCCTGTTCTCTATGAAAATTTTAATCAGAAAATGTATCCTTTTCCTGGAGCAGATCATGCCTCGGCATTGCCTCTGTCAGACGTTGGCTACATGGCCGGCGAAAGTGCAGTTCAAGCGCGAGAAGAGTCGCCGAAGCTAAGAATTCCACAACAAGTCATTGGCGCTATGACGTACCCAAATGCTCGAACTAATCCTCAAATGGTTGCATATCCGGAAAACCAGGGAAACGCGCAAGGCCTCCCCACAGGTAATCTTTTCCCAGCCAAATATCAAGCAGGTGGTGAGGCCGCTCAAAATTATCAAGCCATAAGCAGTCCAGGAAAGGCGTCAGCTGACACGGAACTGAAAAGAATCATGGATTTAAAGGGAGACAATAAAGACGATGGGCCTCCTGTGGATTTAACAAAGAATGTAGGTGAACCAGTAGCCAAGTTTCAGCCACAGAATAGCGCATTCTTGGAGCCTCAGGTTGATGATATGGGAACTGAGGCCGAGGCTGATAATGAGCCTCTTGCTGATAATATTGTCAACTCTACTCCTATGGCCGATTTAGCAGAGAGGGCTCAGTTGCATAAAGACACCAAATCTGGAGGTAGAGAAGAGGTAACTAAAGGAAAGGAGTCAGGCCATGCCAAAGATACAATTCACAATGATGGACATTCTTTAAAATACCCATTAAAGAAACCTTTAAAAGAGAAAACAGAAGCATTGCTGAAGTTCTTTCGTCCCGATGCAAGCAACAGACCGATCGTAGTAAGTCACCAGGATATTGAAGCAGCTGTGCGAGAAGAAGACAGTTTTTCAGATCCAGCTCCTGGCTCACCACTGCCTATCAAGAATCCGCAGCCACCGGATAAACCTTTAAAGGCTTTGCAGAATGAAGAGACGACCGAAGTTACGAAGGTGAGGAAACCATATCTGCCAGAACCGAGTCTGAAGCCAAAGAAAGAAGGACCAGTTACTGAAAAAGGCAAGGATAAGGCATCCGGGCCATTGTTTGAAATATCGAAGACTGCACATACGGGAAAGGATAAGAAAAAGGAGGACGAGGACGTTGTTGTGGAACCGGATCAAAAAATAAAGCCTGTCAAAGAAAAAGAAAGAAATGGTATCAAGGGTGCCAAAGAAGAAGTGGTAGCTGTACAAGAGTCCCCCAAAGAAGATCGATCTGCCCCGAATGCTAACAAAGGTAGTGAGGAGGTAGTGAGTGCTAATGCACAGTCAGAGCAGAGTGGCCAGGCAGTGCAACCAGAGCAAGCTGGTGTAACAGGAGGACAGCAAGGAATGAACGCAAATGGGCAAGGAGGGGAAGGCCCAGGTAGTATGCCATCATCGGGAATGGATTCAAAGATGGGGGAAGAAGCTGGTAGTATAAACAATGGAAACTTTCAAGGACATAATAACGAGAATGCAAACAATCAGAATAGTATTAATAACGCACAAGCAGAGGGTGGAATGAAGCAGCCCGCCGAAGGCGGAGCAGGTTTCATGCCATCCGATGAAAGTGCAGCCAGTTTTACACAGCAGCAAGGAGAATCGGCAGGCATGCAAGGACAACCGGGCAATATGCAAGGACAGACTGGTAATGTACAAGGACAAGCTGATAATATGCAAGGGCAAACGGGAGGAGAAACTGCCGCTGGTGCCATGTCTCAAGCAGTACCTGCAGAGAATGAGGCTGCCATCAGTGAGGAAAAGAAAAAGGAAGGCGAAGATTTCTCTAATAAGTTATCCGAAGGAAATGCTCAGGGTTACAACAATAACACTCAACCAGACGAAGCGGCGTTTGATAATAAGCAACCAGTAGAAGGAAATGCGGGTGGTGGAGAAGGTGGAGCAAAAGAAGGTGGTGGTAAGGAAGGTGGTGGTAAGGAAGGTGGTGGTAAGGAAGGTGGAGATAAGGAGGGAGGAGATAAGGCAGGCAGTAAGGGGTTCAAGTGGAGGGGAGTTGGCTCTTCCATGACTTTTTCTAATAGTCTAAAGGGAGGGCAGTCCACCGAAACAAAGAAGCCACCACTTGGTACTAAGTATAAAGGTAATGAAGGAAGCATGACTCATCGTTATCCGTTTGAAAGTGGGCCCGGAAACCAATTTGTTAACAAGCTTCACCCTCATCACTTGCACAAAGCATTTCTGAAGCGAGAGCAAGCGAATCTTGATCGGTTGCAGAAAATAATGGAAGGCATCGAAATGCTGCAGAAGATTGATCCCGTTGAGGCCGCGGCTCAATTTAAAGAATCCGAAAACGCAGGACTTAAGAAACAATACCCAAAAGTTAAGATGAAAGGACAGAAATTACTCGATTCAGATGGATGTCCACATGGATCTATCTATAAGCGAGATTCCCTCAAAGGGGCTAAAAAAGGGAAAGGAGGTGGTAGACACCTTAGCAAAAAAGACTGTATGCCTATCCCACACGTAGCACGTTTGAGAGCTGGACCTCCAACTGTTCCATACTCTTCCGATAATAAAGAGTCTTTTACGTCTGTGAAATCGCAACACGAGTATCAAGGATTACCAGGAGAGCAAGCTGGTGCCACTTCCCCGGAAGTGTCATTCTATTTTGGGAATAATGACCGCGATAAAAAGGAAGGCGAAATGTTACTTAAGACGAAGGATAATGTCTTTGCTGATACGCACAGCAATGTGTTCGGTGAGTGAATTATGTCTTCAAATTCCTCTTTGATAGCAAATGGAAGATTTGCTATCTGCCATTCATGTTCTAGATAGACGAATAAATTAATAGAGAGTAAAAGGAATGGAATGAGAGAAAGAGACAAGTATTTGGGTCTTCATATAGGGACTTCTTAAACGCCAAAAGGTAAGGAACATGAATAGGTAGGTAAGCCTTCTCATTACTTCTGAGCCAGTTCTTTGGAGACCCATTTTTCTTATTCCGATTCGAACAAGCACAAAGCACGCCAACATTGGGCGCGGGGGGGGGGTGAGATTTGAGTGGGCGAAATTTAGGGTTGTCCCGAAAGTTCTGTTTGGTCTTGGTGACCTTGTATCAATGATTAGCCACAATGATAATAAATAATTTGGTGTATATAAAATTAAATACACATAGGTATTTAGCTTTGGAGGATAAGGGGGGTAAACACTTTCTATCAGCGGATAGTGCCACTCTCCCTTGGCTTCGTGCCTGAATTCAAAGCAGTATCGAAGACACACGCACAACCAGTAGATGGTGTCTCAAGGTAAGAGATGGGTTACCTTAAAAGGAGGAATGAGTTACCCTAAAGGTGACTGAGCCAGCCAGGTGGCTAAATGCGGGAAGGAGGGATTTTATTTCCAGTGCAGGGTACGTAGGCTTTAGTAGTTGGGCAAAGAACGATTCGATAACTCATCAATGGTTTCTTCCCCTGTCCCCCATATGCCAGAGGTCAAATTGACTAGATAGAGTGGTCTAAGCAGCAAATATAAGGTACACTTCTGATTTAAACAACTTTAAAGCTGTAAAGCGTGTTTCAGGAAAATAATAGTTATTGAGAGGAATGCTGTCAACAAAAAAGAAAGAAGTTAAGAAACAAGGCAGATAAAGAAACACGTGGTGCCATCGTTTAGAAATACTATTAGCACAATTTCACCTCCCTTCATCCTTTCCTTTAGTGTTTACAGTTGCTCAATGTGGATGATTTGGCTTCTATTTCCATTGATTGCATTGGCTGTGATTGTACCTGTCCGCAGATGAAGGGTACAGCGAGTTTAAGAGATGACGACGAAAAACGGGCAAGCCGAAGAGGGAATTAAACATTCCAAAAATTTAAAAATACGTGCTTTCCAAATACTTCCTGAGCCAAATTTGAAAATACCATGAATTTGCTCACTGCGCTTGGCATTGTCTATGGTTACAGGACAGGAAGTACGAGTCTTTATTCTCCCACTAACCCTCCCTCCCCTACATGTTGCTTCCTTGACAGTTTCTTCACCGTATTCAGGTGTAACCTTCGGGGTTATGGCGATCAGAGGCATGTCCCCCCCCATTAAACTAGGGAGAAAAAGTTGTTCGAAAATCGTAACCTTCCGTCAAATAAACCAAATACTTGAAAATCACAACAAGTTTTACGTCTTGTGTTAATTTGAATGGGTGAAGTACAGACGAAGAGAAATTTGATATGCGTAGCTTCATTTGAGCCAAAGTTTATATCAGAAGAAAAAATGAATTTGCTAGTTCACGGCTTTTAGGTCGTTGATGGTGTTTGTAAAGTCTTAAATTTTTAGCATGCATATACGATAAGATGCAAGATCAATCTTTCTGCGAAATGGGGTTGATTTGCCACCAGCGCCTTCACTGTCAGGATGTTTTTGGTCATGATCATGCAGATTACAATACATTCACACTTCATAGCGAATTGGTCTCCAAGAGAAATTGACTTGAAGGCTTTGAATAAGCCTGATAAAGCAGGTGTGCCGTAACCCTACTGTTGTATTCAGATTATATTAAAAGACGGTAAAGTCTAGTTTAAGAGGTAAGACTTTTTATGCACTTTATCTTAAGAATTCGAGTCCACCTACAATCATGGACAATGAAATATGAAAGTTTCCCCAATCCCCGTTCCAAAATATTGTTCAGTTTGAAAACGAGCATTTTGGGCACTTGCATGTCAGACCTCCCTGCTGCTAAGCGGAGAGGTCTTGATAACAAATAATACCATATCTGGACACCCCTTTCATGTGGCAAGTGTCTTGCGTGATTTGCTTCATTTTCACCGAAATTTAGTAAGAGTTTAACTTCTATTTGTCCATGATTGTAGATGCAGAAACCCTTTATTTAATTTAGATATCGTACTTTGCGCCTTTACCGCGTATTTGACCTAACCAACTGCTTAGCCACTTTTTTGAGCGTTTTACGGTGAAATTTTGTTATTCGTTACTGTCAAATCCCAAATAAGATATACCTCTTTTTGAATAAGCTGTTTCTTACTACGAAAGCGGTCAGGGAATGAGGCTATTTGGAAGCAAATGTACAACACTGTTATATAATGTTCGTTGATAACTTCATCGTTAGGTCATCTTCATCATTAGATGATTCTTGTAAACACCAATGGAAATATCTCTGTGTTATAACCCCAAATATTCATGTTTGCCCAGATGCATGTTATCGTACTTGTTAAAACATTCCATCACCCTTTAGCTACAAACATAAACTAAATCAACGTTAATGAATTTCACAACTTAGCGTATATCTAAGACAACGTTTTACAAAGTTACAGTCGCTTTTGCTCCATTTAAAGGATTAGAGCTCTTTGAAGATATTCCTTAATTTGCTTGAATGATGTCACACTACAGCCATATCATAGTTTACTTATTGCCCGTAAGCTGAAAATAAACGTTTTGCGGTTCCATATACGTTTTTCGAGTGTTTCTAGGTTTGAGTAGTATTAGAATATCATTTATAGACAAGACATCCTTCGGGTACACTTTCAATTCAATCTCAACTCACTGAAAGGATTTTTAATTAGGGTAAAAGTAGTGCCATACCCTATTACAGAGAGTAGGGGATATATAGTACAGAATCATATGTCCTGACCCACGGAATATTAAGGTGGGATGGCCAGTTATTCACTTCAACATCTTTTATCCTTCCCCAGCTGATACCAAGGTTCCATTTCCCTGAGTTTCGCATTGACAGCCGGGGGTGTACTCAAACCATCAACCCTCTTCTTACTCAAACCATCAACCCTCTTCTTACTCAAACCATCAACCCTCTTCTTACTCAAACCATCAACCCTCTTCTTGCTAAACCATTTCTCCACCGAATGAACTACCTCCCTTCACTTACAATTAATGATAAACCAATTTGCTGAATATGCTTATCCAGAATAGGCCTTCCGCTTGACTTGCATGTACGGTACCATGTACGGTAGGTAGAAGCTGTATTGACAGCTGCTCGCGAGATGCCTAGCTTCTTTCAGCACAATTCCTCATCAGCACTCCATTCCCATTTTATACGAGCCCAATTATACTATACGTAACTGGTGTCCATGCTCCTTGTAATAATAACCTTGCCCATATTTACCACGCAGTCATTTTGTGTTATTAAGGCAATCTTCATCTATTACATTGTTTCAGATGTTGCATTAGTCGATACACCAGATAACCGGTCACTATGGCAACCCTTAACTTCGCTACCACCTATAGATTTACGGGAACTATTTATCACGCTTCGGGGTACGTGACTGCTATTCCACATTAAAAATTACTTCGTCGTTTAAAAAATTGTTCTCTGTTAAGGTAGATTTTCTATAAATCCCGTGAGCTGTGATGCTTTGACAGCAAGAGATTCAAAAGTTAATTTTTGCTGGTAAACATTTCCCCTAATGCGTGAATGTACATCCATTCAACCGTCTAAATATCGTTTATTCTAGATAAATAAGTGTACCTACTTTTGGTGCCGAGTCCCCGAAGATCTCTTTAAATCTCCCCTTATGCGTGAATGTACATCCATTAACCATCTAAATATCACATATTTTAGATAAATATGTGTACCTGCTTATTTTGGTGCCGAGTCCCGAAGATCTCTTTACTTCGTCATTATATCGATTTCCCTTGAGCTTCTAGGATCAATAACACTTTAGCATAATAATAATTTAATACCCTTATGCATCTATCGTGCATTGATACCGATATGATACAAAGGATGCATAAATGTGTTAAGGCATTGTCCATCTGCTATATCCGAAACTGCAACCCAATTGTGTTTATGCCCATTGTCGATGCACTTTTCTAAACCCAGGGCCCACCCTTGACGCCTTGTACTAACCTACTGTTTGTTGTTGCGTTTTTTTAAAAAATGGAACATTGTGTTTTATCGTTGCTTAGTTACTTTGAGATTGTTACTTAAATGCTGCCACAGGGAAACAAGGGAAGGAAAACAAGTTATGACAATAAAAGACTATTTACAGAAGTTTTACCGTTGGTGAACACTAACAGAAATGTCTACAACTGCACTGAAACTTCATGGCGGCAACAAGGGGCACTTCCACTATTGTACACACATGATATTGGAGCGTCCAACACAGTTGCCCACATAGCTACTGCCTGTATTTAGATAAGCACCAATGCCGATTGTTCTACCTTCGTCGTTACTCATAAGCTGACGGAGCAGAGCCAAGTTAAACAAGGGCGCAGCCAGCAAGTTCTGCTATGTCCTGTATACAGGCATTTGTACTGCTGGATAGCAAGTGCCCCAATGTGTCCAAATATGAGGAATGTTTTCAAACGTAAGATAGACCAAACGACTTCTAAACTCTTGTCGGCTGATTACGTGAACTGCAGTATCTGTCACAAGGTATTAACTGCATCAATGTCATACGTGCAGCTTTTTTTTGGGGGGGGGGGGCAAGTTCTATGACATCGCACACTTGTGAGTCCATAATTTTGGAAGATCAGGGAACATCATACCGTACCTGATAGCACAAGTTGTTGTCAACTTGGTAAAAATTATGCCACAGTACGTCGTGAAACGGGAAATCAAACGTCCGAAGAGTTTGGTAAGTTGGAAGTTTAAGGACGCACTGATCAAGAAGAAACAAGATATATTCACAAATATTGTCTGCATCAATTCTAAATGTTTAGTTATCCTGATGCGAGAGAAGCTCGAGTTTGTTATAACCACTGCATGACGTTCTCGCAACTAATGATAGTTACAAGCCTCTAAGAAAGCCAATCTGAAATTAACCTCCTACTAACTACTACAAACAATAAGCTATCGGCTATAGTCTCATAGCTACTGTCTTTAAGCTATGCAAGGCCATCGTGTTCTGTTATACGCTCTCGTTGCCTCCCTTATTCGATAGATTGTACCTCGGGATTGCTATAGTCTGTCCACTCACTTTACATATCACTCTTGCTTACCTATTAACACTCTTGGTGATGTTACATGGCCCGCATAAGCAGAGAAGCAGGGCAAGGTACATTTTTTCACTATGCCTGAAATAAAGATATGGAATGTCAGCATCTAACAATGGTACACCTTGCTAGGGCAAAGGACGGGCACAAACAGCACATTTTCTGTTGTCAATCATAACATTTTCTGTCTCATTTTGCACTTAGGATGACATTAAAAGCTACCGATTTTCAATATTTCGGGGCGTCGGTAACATTCTTTCTCCTCTGCCTAAAACAAATCATCGGTTTTCATGCTCCTTCTTTGCCTATCTTGGCATCTGTTAGTTGCAGGTTGAAATGCTTGCAATATCGTGTTTCCTTAGCATCGACAAAGGTACCTACTACTGCTCCTGTCCCACTTTCAGAAGGCACTAATAATAATAACTGCGTCATATCAACTCGTTTTGAAGCAGCGTAGTCTTAGGCAAAATTCTCGATATGTCATAACCAATATTTCAGTCCGCCCTAACACGTCATTGGCGTACTTTCATACGCACTGCATCTTATAAGTATGCGGAAACAATACGGTTTCAAAATGCTCTCCTGCTTTAATGATGCCATTCAGCCACAGCTTTATCGAATAACTGTCGTTATGTAACAGTGTTAAGAAAATAACTCTATTTCAACATGTGATGGAGATACTACGCTACGTAAACCAATATCACTCGTTTTTCCTTTCCGTTCCAACTAGTGACTGAAAACTTCAACAATGTTGATGATGTGGTAAACCTCCTCGTGCCTTGAAACATTACTGGTCGATCTAAATCCGGGACCCTCTGTTACATGGGAGGCAATAGCACTAGCATCACTCTAATCGCTACTTGCCGCTCGCGACGAAGCAATGAGCCAGAATGAAGAAAAATGGGAAGTTTCTTAATCTTTGTTGTTTCCAACAGAACGCCGACACATAAGAAAAGACCGATGACATGTACTAGCCGCATACGCACGTCTTACCATCCGTTCAACCGTCACGTCGACTGATGTTTCCCGCTCTAGCGAAGCGATTTCCGTCTTTCCATATTGAAAATACCTCATATTGAAAATGAAACATATTTGTTTCTGGGTGGCTAACGGACGTCTCTCCTTCTGTTTGTGTTCTAGATAATGGTGACTATTTACGTGCAGCCGAGAAAATGCTGCAGACCGACTACCGCATGGCCTACAAGGAGGCCAAGGCTGCCTTCGACAAAAGCACCCGTGAGGTACAAAAGCGATTAGGTGACCCTGGTAGAGTAGGAGCCGCTTATAACAAGCGGCATTTGCCTAAAAGAAGTAAGTAGCTACCTCAAAAGTAGACACTTCATACCTCAAAGGGATTCCCAATCAACACAGACGACACCTCATTCGACGATACCTCATTGACAGTGACATCAGACACAGTACGATGCCAGTTTCTTTCTCAGTACATCAGGCACTTTGAAGCAACGGCCTGATGTGGGCCTGACAATGAACGTAGTAGTCATGTCTCGGCGTTGCTTACATCGCACAGTCATCCTTCAGACATCAATACCCACGGTTTGTTCATCATTTTGTATTCCATTAATTTCTTAACTTTTTTTCGTGTTAAAATGCCTTCACTTTCTAGTACCATTCTTGTGCCAGCATTGCTACACTGATTCACAAGGTGTAATACGGTCACAAAGATCTACAATTCGTGGTTCCTGGGAACAATTCCCGCCATTGATTTGATCGAATTACCGTTAGCTTGCTCAATAAGTGTGATAATGGAACGATCATCTATAGAGGCGCAGTAATGTCAGTTTCACTCATAGCTGAAATTGACCCCGTGCCACCCATAATATAGCGCGATCATACTGCCATGCTAAATCATATCCAGTACAAAGCGCAAATCATCTTCCAGTCGCGAAAGGCGGGCTCTGGATAGCTTCAATATTCGATTGATTGCCAGCAAATCATAACGTAGCGCAGGTCTGGCTCCCATGCACGAATATTCTCTTCATGCGCAGCTAATTGCAAGTCATGCCGACGTTTGGCGACGGTTACATGCGGGTACAACCTCTCGAGAAGAAAGGCCGCAGTGCAGAGCATTTGCTGCTTCGCGCATGCGTTGAACGCGCGCGCACATGCTCCTCAAATAGATCAATTAACAGCGTGACGTGACGAGATGACGGCGGAATCTATTTCACTGAATTTGCCCACCTATTTATACAGCGTCACACACTTTCGTACTACAGATACGTTTTATTCTAGGACTCGCGGACACGCATACATGTGCAGCACCCACCAGTCTACGTTTGGAAACACCATCGCTGAACACTGCGCAAAGGGGAACCGTGGAACTAAACCAACTTAATTTCATTACAACTCTCTAACATGAATTGCTACCTAAACAATTCCTTTTTGTCACAAACTGGTAATGTGATGTGAAAGGAATAGCTGCGTAGGACTGTTCAGAGCAGATCTATTAGATTCAGTGATGTAACCCCGACAGAACGAAGTAGCTGGGAAAGACCTACGATGTATTCCTGCTACTTCCACTTTTTAACTTGTAAAACGTCTACAAAAAAGTGCCAAGTTTAAGCCCTATTCCCACCACAGATAGGTACCATATATGATGGAGAACAATGAAGCACTGGCACTCCCTTACCTTCTCATTTACGTTACAAATGAGTGCTCTTTGGCGATTGCTCATATCAACACACAATGGCGAAAAGAAACCAGGGAACAGACCTCTTGCAGAAATTTAACCACTGAAAAAACCCAACAGCCCCCAAGCCAACAAACTTAAAAGAGACCTTAGTTTTCTAACCAAATATGAAATGGAAAATTATTTCAACAGTGGAATTGTCAAGGGGAAACCGGTGAGGGCAAAAAAAATAACCTATGATTAAAGATTATAAAAATCCGTCATGTTTCAGACGAAAACAAAGGCGGCATTGGCTACTTTAAAACAACAAACACGCGCTCATCACCAAAATCTAAAAGATATCAAACAAAATAAGAAAATTTCGATACTTAGTAAGAAAGCAAACGTTGGAGTAACGCCTAACTTTCTGGTTCCCTAAGTACACGCGCGAATCTCATGCGTGCGCAGACACAAAGTTTACCTACGTTAAAGGTAAAGGTGGGCCCATGCTCTGTTACAGAGAGTTGACTGTGTGTGATCTATTAGAGGATAGCATATCTTGAGCCACTCCATGGTGGGGTACAGGGACCAGTTTCTTTCCTCTTCGCCTTGATCTTTCCAAAACAGGGTAGCTATTTTCCTGTTACATTCGGAGGAGTTTTAAGGTTGACAGCCGGGAGACGACTCGAGCCATCAAGCCTCTGTTTGCTTGACCAGCTCTCTATCAACGGAGCCAACTCGTCGCCTAGCAATACTTCAGATGCATCTGCTGCCATCCGACTGCACATTGTAGCAACAAATTCATACATCCATTATCAATTATCTATATTTTCGCTATAGGAAAGAAAACGCCGCTGCTGGACATTAGCACTGAAAGATACCGCCGAGTTATGCCGTTAAAAAAGAAAGCGAAGATTACAAAAAAGCCAGAGCACAAGCATCCACCGCCGGGTCAAAACTGGATACGGAGATAACATATTTTAAAACCAAGTTTACTTCTCGACGACGGTTTAGCACAACCTGAGGACAATGATGCTATCAAGATCGGATAACACCTCAACAAGTAATAACTGTCACGACCGATAAACTGGAATGAGATCACGAATGCCAGCTTTGTAAAAACTTGGCAGGTAGCCTGATCTCTCTCGATGCAACGGGTTTCCGAGAACTGCATGATCTGATCTCGTCCCTAAGAAGAAGACTCTTGCTATGCCGCTACCCGGGTCTTTGCAAACATCACACTTGAGCGAGCTGACTCATTCCTGTATAACAATTTATCTTGTAATAATCGCTGCCGTATTTCCGTTTAATAGTATCAGGCTATCAGAATGTTCTAATGTTAACAAGACAAATCTATAGTCACTTAAGTGTTATAACAATAAATTAGTATATTAAATACAGGAATTAATAAACCCACTTTACGACATAATAACTTGTAACTAGTAAAATTATCTGTTCAGTATCTTTTACTTAACTTGTAGCCACATCATCAGCTAATACCACCAAGCCGGGCTTTAGTACCATATATGATCCACAGGTTGGTCCAAGTAGAGGAGAACTGCCACACCCGAACGTCTGGGCCATTTGCCCAGTTGCCACACGTTGCCTATAGTTACCATCACATGTACATTACGTAAATCAAATTTTCTATTTATTTCTAGTTGTATTTGTAAAGGCTAATTAATACATGACACCATTGGCCTTCAATAGCACGCATATTATCTAATTTTCTGAAACGATCTAAACTCTTGTAGTCACTATATCGTAACGGAGTCGCAGACTGACTGCGCCTGGATGCGATCTCATCTGATCTGCACCGATCACTGATGGTCGCAGAAACTCCATAAACATGAAAGGCTTTTTTGCTTTGAAGTATGGAAAAACTCTACACTGTTAAATCGGAAAATACCAGGTTTCTTTTTGCTGTTGGATAAGAGAGGATGGAGGAGGGGAAGATGCCCTTAAATTTGTCTTCCTATAGTTACTAAAAATGTGTAAACCATGTCTGTAAATTCTCGATAAAATTAGTGTTACAAATTTGTACCCCCTTTTTTCTATAAGAAGGCAGGATATCAAAATGAGCTCTTCTTTCCTTTTGGGTGTCAGATTACAAAAGTTTAGTCAACAAGGTCATCGCTTTATCATTTCGCTTTCGATTCCTGACCAAAAATTCTCAACTAGACATACAGCCTGCTTTTCGTAACGTCAAAATGGGGAAAAATTTGCGCAAGCATGTTACGTGTTCATCTAATTGGACAACCAAAGTTCACGTGATCGTTTTTGACGAACGCTGCTTCGATGACTGATCGAGCAGTCAGACACTTGTCTTTCCATTACTTGTTTTATACATTGGGAAGATTCTACCAGTCGGGAAGATTATTGACGGGAAATTGTGGCCAGAACTCATTTTATGCGACTTTATGAGCGATGTTTGGGCAGCAAAGCTGCGATTGGTAGTGATTATAAGTTTACAATTTTTATCATTTACTTACATTAGAATTCCGCTATCTACAATCAATAACATATAAATTAGAAGCACATCAATTAGAAAGGTTGGAAAACCTTTTAACCGATAATTTTAGTCGACAGAGGCGACATAAAACGCGTGTTTCATAGTGTAGACATTCTTTTGATATCTACTCTAATACCCTGTCACCCTACAGTCACATACGGGTTTGCACAGAACAGACACAAAGGAAAGACTTGGTTAAAACAATGAGAGGACTTTAATTGGTGACTGTGTATAGTACGGGCAAACTTGTTACAGCATCATAAAATTATAGACAAACCTGTAACATATAGACAAGGATTAGGGTATCAAGCCAGTAACGATCCTTAACATCTTCTCGATTGTGCCAGAAAGTTGATTGCGTCCAAGTTCTGCATGATCTTCAATTCGGTACAAAAATCCCAACGCTAATTGAATACCACGATATAAATAATCACACGAAGTCAAATGTTCCACACAATTCCCCTTACCACGCTACTTAATATACATCCAATGTCTTGCACTCCTTGCAATTAAGGCTCTGCAGTATTTCCATCAGAGAAGTTTGTTCTCTCTTGTATAAAACATATAATAAAATTGCTGCGCTTGCTTACCCCGAAGTAGGTACAGAAGCAACATTAAATTATTCCGGATAATTCCCTACGTTTTACAAAGAAGCCAATTCCATCAAAACCTGCGGATGACGTCTACAAATGAAATAAGTCATGATAAGTACGCACGGTCATCAGCTATACATACGTTTTACCATACAATACCTATTTAATGTTCGCACTAAACATGGAACTTTCATCTCGCTGATCATCTTCATACGTGGAACTTTTAGGGTTATAACAAGATACTCTACGATTGTTTTAATGACTGTGATAAGGTTATCCCATTTTAAACCTACGATCAACATTTTCCGACGACCTCATCTGGCTTGCTCAAGTTATTTACTTACGGCTAGTGTGTTCAAAATGTTTGTTGATCGTACAAAACAACAAAACTGCACCAAGTAGCGAAAATATTTTCGTATATAACAGCTTTTTTCGTCTGACACTACTTAGCGTGAAAAATCGTCGGAAGCTTTCGATTTTAATTCTGACTATAGCATAGCAGACGAAGAAAACACAAATAAGGAAACAAAGAATGAAGGTACAAATGGAGGAGTTGGTGAAGAAGAGTGGGCGAGAAAGAGTGGAACAGAACGACATGAAGAATAACACGAAAGCAAATCACAAACATCACATTGGGGATGAACACCCCCCCTAATAAAAAACCCCAACCCAACAACAATGGAAGTAATACAATAAATGAAGAAAATAAAGAAGAGAAGGAAAGAGAAAAGGGGCAACCGAAAAATGTGAAGAACCAATAAAGCAAGACGACAAAGGAGACAAATTAAATGTAACAACGATATTGTAATGAAACCAATTCCATGTCGCTTACCTGAAACTTCACTTGCAAATCTGGATCAAGTTAAATCTGGACTACTGGTCCGGTATATGGTTCCCTCTCCACTTTTTCCGGTTTGGAAACCTGTCATGAGATATGATATTTTAGCAAATCAATGGGAGAAAAGTACCTTGCGAAAAATGCATACAGTATAAGTTTAAATAGATACTAGAGAAATAGAACAGTATGTCAACAATGAGATTCGAATCTGTGACCTACGCATTCGCGGCGTGTGCTCTACCAACTGCGCTAGATGACACCCGTTGATAACACGATCTATTTCTCTAGTTACCACATTTGCTACCAATACTCCACTGGAGGGCATCGACATTTTCTCTCTAGTATCTATTCAGACTTATCATTTCAAATCCCCTCTCCTTAAAAACACTTCACTTACAGTATCCGACTTAAACAGATACAAGTGTGAAATGGATATTATTCATCGAAATGAACAGCAAAGGCAATACCTTTTCTCTCTGAAACTGTCGAGTGTAGACGTAAGGTGCAAAAGTAGGGCGTGGAATATATCTACCAGATCCCTTTTCCAGGAAAAACTACAAGAGAAAAGAGTTGTATTTACTGATCAATCACAATGTCTTTACAAAGAGATTACTTCCTGGGGGCGCTACTCCTCTAAGGAATACCTTGAGCCGGTGGGGAAAACTATCTCCCTCATACAACCCCTACTAGGTGCAGACAGCGGCTTAGAAAGATAGCCTTCCCAGGCTAACGAGCTCTTTCACCTCACTTGCCAGTTGCACCACCAGCCAATTGGTCTCTCATGCGAAGTATGTCTACGGTCAGCATAACTGCAGAGCCAAGCGATCTGCCCATCGTAGTTACCACTCCTCGGGAGAACCTCCCATGGGGAGACCCTAGGACTCACCGCAGGAGTTATATAGCCGTATGCCACAGGCGGTGGACTAAGGGAGTTAGAGAAGCTGAAGGCGACCAAGTAAGTGAGTACGTCAGCTCACTATTTTCAAGGATTTCTAATTCATTCATGCGAACATAACGTATTACTCTGGGCCCCTGTATATTCTGTAACTTTTCGACTCAACTGATTATCTATATTTCCATGGCAGTGCAATTTGAAGGGATAAAGGGCAAAGTACAAAAACACAACGATTTAAAAATATACGAGATGTAAATTCACTATCTACTGGGCCGTGAAGATTGAATTCTTCTGATTCTCTTTATAATACCAAGACTTGTTTCAGGCACAAAATCCGCAATTGGATAGAAATAAAGCTACTCTATACCTTGCAATGCATTATCTTCTTTGCGCATAATGACGCAAATAGTCGTGTATTTTCATAACGGAAATCGTCAAGCAAAATACTCTTTATCGGAAATAAGAGGATACCTATGCCGTCATTTTGAAATTAATACTTGCTTTTGCTATTAAAATTGCACTTGCAGTGATACATAAATCAGGAAGTTGAGCATGGACGAGAGGAATAAAGAGTACGTAGTTTAAAAGTATAGCAGAGGGAAGGTTGGAACAGATTAGGTTGTCATATATACTATATCAAAGGGGGGAACTATAGATAAGAATCAATTTACCTCTCCATTCTTGTACCTCACTTTACCCTGGCTTATGGTAACCTGCGTTACACCATGGCATTCCATTCCCTCAAAGATATTAAAGTCGACTGCCTAGAATAAAAATATCTTAATTTGTCACAGAAGTGATCATCAATAGTTTAAAGTCAACAATAATGCTAGTTGGCTGTATATATTAAACGATCTTCATTCTGTTCTCCGATATTATACAGAAAAAGTGAAAGCGTCTCTTACATTACTCCTACGATATCTAAACTTCTCATATCTAAAATGGGCTGTCCATGAAGTAATACAATCGTGCTCAGGTAACTCGCATTATCACTTCCTTCGTACACTAGATGAGCTAACAAAAGTATCTTGTCGCACTCGATAATATCAAGAACCCATCTTTAACTCGTGCCAGTCCTTATTACTAAAAATCCCTCATGTTACCCATGATCTCAGATGAGCCACAACTACGTACAGTTATTGTTCAGTTCCGTGATTACGACTTTCCTGACGCAAAATTTATAACGCCAAAACCGAAGTTTATTGACTTATTCCTCCTTTTTCGTACCAGAGTAAGGGTACAATACAAAAGTGGTGTGCGATTCGAGTCCTATCACTATTTTCAAACCAACATTGTGAAAAGAAGGGGGGGGGGGGTGCTTTTCAAATCAATCTACTTCGGGACTGAAAAGCTACGAGCGGCAGCCTAAACCTACCCACTATATAGCAGCTGCTCGGAATTTCATATTTCCAATGTGTGACTGTCCTTTACACATCAACATGTTACCTTTGATAATCACTTAGCAAGTTATACATCCCCAGTTTACGTATTTTTAGGTGTTGATCGAATCCAGACTTCTTAACAGTTACGCAATTGGTGCTGGATCTCGCCCCCCTCCACCCCAAGGCTCCACAAAAAAGCGCCAAAGCCAACAAAACATTTCCCATCGTACGACTCACAGTCAGCATCCGACCGTACTTCCCTATAGAAATAATAAAACACTAACCTGGTGATGTGTTTTAGCAGAGATAACCCGTGTTGCATCTGGATCCCAGACAACGATGTCAGCATCGGATCCTGGGGCTATGCGACCCTATGATGAATCAATAAAAGCAGACAATGAAGATAATGACGATGCAAATGTTATCAACCTTAGGTATATAGTAGCATCACGGTATTCTTTCTCTGGACACATCAATAATCTTACGAATTAACAAACCAGTAAAGGATGACGGGGAATCAAATTATATCACAAGATAGCGTTCTACCAGTCAGATTCTAAAGAAGAAGCAGAATAATAATTCTGATTGGAGGAAAACATTAACGTGAGGCCATGACACATCAAACAAACACGTCTTCCACAGATATAAAACACAGGCAAGGCATTTAGTGGGGGAGAAAAACAACAGAGTTGCTGCGAAGCCTTTGTTGTCGGACATGATATCACCTTCGTTAGGCTTAGTGTCGCCATCTTGAACGCCTATAATGACTAATCTTCACAACTTCAGCCTCTCTTTTAAAGAAGACGTTCCTTTTAGGATTTTCAGATTTCAAACAATCGTACCGACATGCCAAAGAAATCTGGGGTATAAGTAACTTTAATTGTAATTAAAAATAAATAAAAGTATATGTTGTACCGTTGGCATTTTTTGTGGCATACTCGATTTCGAGCGTAACCTATTTCCCAGCCAGAGTGAGCAATGTCCTTGGGAGACAGCACATCCACCGAGGTGGTCTCCAATTGCCAATTATTTTAAAAATAACGATATACAACATCACATGCTTTTCCTTTCTTTGTCTAATCTGTTCACTCTTCGTCCAGGGGAGGAGGAGATTGGTATTCAGTGCAATGATCTACCCTAGTGGACCGTGTCAGTATTAGGTGTGCTAAGAGAGAAGTTTATAGATGAATTGTAGAGAGCCATTGGCGAAGGTGAATACCGGTCGCACTGTTGCAGGGTGGGGGGGGGGGGGCAAGGCAAACACTGTTGGAGGTTAATGATGCCCAATGTTCTACGGTACTAACATCGTAGCAAAGTACTACTGCGAATTAATGCCTATACTCGAAAATATAATAAGTTAGATTAAACGCCGAAGAAGGTGGTGGTAATTGTAATGATGATAACATTATTGAATAGCAATACTCAAACTCAACATCTTGACTTACTTTCCTTGGGTACACATTGAATATTTTTGCCGCTGTGGCACTCGTCACGGATACAAATCTGCAGGGATCCATTTTCCCAGAATGCTAGGCAAAGAAGGACGCGAGACACAGGGATAAATACGAAAGAGTAATTGGGCGCTCGGCATGTAATAGTTAGGATCACGACAAAGTAGGCCATATGCTTCGTAAGTATAGGAAGGCGGAAGATGTATCGATGTTGGCATTCGGAAATGCAAACGAACACCGATTTCAAGTAGAATACAACTACCAGAAGACCACTCCCCGATGGTAACATCTGCACATAAATCACGCAGAATGATTAGACACCCCTTTCCTCTCCATAAGTCGTCTAATAATCATTGAACTAATGTAAAAATGTAACCTGGGGCTACGTAGAGGGGTCCTTACTTTCCATCTCAAAATTTCTTAACGAATGTTTAAATTATGTAATATTGCCCTGACTCACTCTTGAAGTGCTTACGTGACCAACTATAATCAACATGTATGTCATATTTATATGTATATATACATTATATATACATTATCTACATACATTATATTATTGGTACATCATTATGACGTCATTTACGTCTGAACGTATTCCTTGGGAAAATAACGGAAAATTTTTTTGTTTCCTATGCTGAAGTAAAGCAAATACCTAACAACTACAATCATCAGAGTCTAATAGCTAGCGATACTTCAGCATACAAATCTCATTTCTGTAGACTTTACAAAGAGGTAAAAAGAGTTCTTCACATTTCGCACCTGATCAGCGACAGAAACGTCTGTTAGTAGTAGTTAAATGTCAGTCCCCATTGCCACTAAACAAGCTACGAACCAATTGCTAACTCACGTTAAAAAGGCAAGTGCTTTCTTCAAGGTTAAAGCTATTCTACGAATTGGGATAAGAAGCAAGACAGGAAAAGGATAGTGCTACCGATACTTCTGGATCCACTATAACAATCTCTCCTCGATCTTTCTATCGTCAAGTGCGTCTTTCAAGCAAACGTAAGAGATAATCTGGATTCTAATTGCCAACATAAGTCAAAACATTCGGGTTTCGATCTGGTTTTGCAAGGGTAGGTTCCCCCAAAAAGTATGCATCATTTGGAAGGAAATGCTTTCTAGGTAATCAAAAATCCACAAAATTCTCAAGTTCTAATGCAGGTGAACACTGCTCCATTTCACGTAACCAATTGAACTATAACAAGGAAAGAAATGTCCGTTGATAAAATTGAACATACCACTCCCTTTTCCCAAATAACAGACATTCGATCTTCAACGCCTTCAAAATAAACAGAAACGAGTAAAATATTAAAGGAATCAACGGCTCGAGGTCGAGATTCGATATTACAGAACCAACAGAACCAATGTTCAAGATAACTGAAAATCTCTTCCTAAAAAGGACTCACAGAATAACTTCAACGTCTATAACTAATGCATGTCGATAGCAACGTCTAACTTTCGATTTCAACAACGGTGAACAGAAAGAATACTTTATGTTCATACATGTTATAGTGACCTATACCATAGCAACAAAGTGTACCCTCTGAGTGCTAATTGGAAGCGTCACCAATAATAGCATTACCAAAAAGGACTTACAGAATGACTTCAACGTCTATAACTAATGCATGTCGATAGCAACGTCTAAGTTTCGATTTCAACAACGGTGAACAGAAAGAATACCTCACACTGATACATGTTATAGTGACCTATACCATAGCAAGAAAGTGTACCCTCTGAGTGCTAATTGGAAGCGTCACCAATAAAAGCATTACCAAAAATATAACGCAACTTCAGCGAATTTTTCAACATTTATAGCAACTTGTCTGATACGGTCCTCTAAATGCTATTTTCCGCAACACTTGTGTTACTAGTGAGTCTTGCACTCTATACCCGTTTTACTCCCTCTTTATTCAGTCAACAAATTCGTCACCAGCGATATCAATCGCTGTCCCCCAGCACAAGCACCGGCTCTACAGCAATGTTCTGTACGTCCAATGCTAACTTAGTGTCTATCTATCACTTAGAGTGCAGAGGAATGTATAAAATTAACTTTGTAATGCTAACTTAGCGTCTATCTATCACTTAGAGTGCAGAGGAATGTATAAATTAACTTTGTAATGCTAACTTAGCGTCTATCTATCACTTAGAGTGTTGAGGAACCTATAAATTAACTTTGTAATGCTAACTTAGCGTCTATCTATCACTTAGAGTGTTGAGGAACCTATAAATTAACTTTGT